>JAJHIY020000794.1:122500-147500 GCA_022114975.2 Lampris megalopsis | reverse complement strand
CAAACCTTGCTGTTTTTTTTTCAAAGTGAAGGGGAGGGGAGGGGAGGGGAGGGAAGGGAAGGGAAGGGGAGGGAAGGGAAGGGGAGGGCATAACCAATGAAAAAACAGGACTCCTGCTGGGGGCTTAGCCAATAGGAACGTCCGACAGTGTCCTGAGAAAAACGACATGCATGTGTTTGCTTTGCTTTTCTTGTGCTGATCCCTTGGGGCTGCGGTCAGTTAGCCCTACAATACCATGACCCCCGCATCCCGCTCCCCCTGCACAAAAACCCCATCAAAACCTGGTACACGTACACACACAGACTCTCTGCCACAGGAATATATATTTACAGAAATATACCCACGACAACCCTTTGTGGCAGAAACGTGGGGATTTCCTGTGTCGGCGGTAGTGGTGGTGGTGGGGGGGTGTCTACAGCTCCTCAGACTACCGCTTTATGTATCACATGATGATCTTTTTCTCTTTATTCTTACTGTGATGGTGGTGGTGGGGATGCTTTAGCTCTCTCTTATTTATGCCCCATCTCCTGTCCAGGGGCTGAGGGGGACACGGATGACATCACAAACTACAAAACTGATGAGACTGTTGCAAATTGTACACATGCAAAGACAATAATGCATCAGGCAATGCAGACACACACACACACACACACACACGCCATAACATCCCTGTTCTGACCTGAGCAGCATGGCATATAAAGATAGAGGTATGCAAGAATCAGCCATTCAGCCGGCTCATCGCTGGTTGAGCTGCATCAGCACCATTGTTGCTGTTCAAAACTCAGTTCAGTTTCAAATATCTACAGTCCCATATGGGAGATGCTGTTTGCAGAACTGGGTAAAAAACACTAAACACATTATAATTCACCACTTCATCAATCACATGGCATACATCAGGAAAGACTGAATTGAATAGGTACACAAAGTGTAGAAAAAGAACAATGTCAGTCAATGCAGAACATGATATCTTGGTGATCTTGCTAGGTGATATCATTACATTTGCAAATCAAGCAATCGGAATTAGTCAGATACGTGGATCACAGACCCCCAAAGGGCATTATATGTGGATAACCTTTGAAAGGGTGACTTTGATATTCAGAAATAGTGTTGATGGTTTTCAAACACTTCAGTTAGCTGTGTCTTGCACATGCCACTAATCTTCCTTCTATTCTAGTTTTTGTTTCCTAATTTGACTCTCCCCTACTCTAAACATCCACAGTATGGTGAGAAAGACCCTTCTGCACACATAAATCTGGATCACAGTATTTCGTGTGAATGGACTTTTACTGATCCACTTGTTTTATAAACTGCTCATGTTGCCTGTGTCGTTTTGTAAGCACTACAGTTTTTGTACCAAATCACTGAATGCAAAGGGGAAAAATGACATGCTGGTACAGGCTGTGGGGTGTCGATGGACTGGTCATCTAAGAGGAGCAGGGGGAGAGTTTAGATGGGAGGCAACAGCGAGGGTAAAGGAGTCAGTGAGGGAAGAGCTGGGACGGGAACCAGCACATTCCTGGCCAGGGCCCAGGAGCTGTGTGTCGTGTAAATGACATGGCTGTCCCCGTCTGAGGGCAGGGGGTAAATGATAGGACTGGACTGGCCAACAGACTGAGGAATTTCCCTCTCAGTTTCCCTGGCCTTGTCCCATTGTCTCATGCGATGGGGAAAACATTTCCAATCTTTGCTCAGAAAACGTATAAAAGCATTTAGAACCAGCATGGCTCGTTCTCTTTCTCAAATAGAGTTCCTGCGACTCTCTCTCTCTCCTGCTCTCCCATGTGTAAACAGCAGGCTCCCATGGAGTCGACTGACTGACCTGGATCTACAGAGGAAACATACCAAACTCTTAGCACATGTGTAATGCAAATCTCTGAACACATGGACACAATGGTGCAATCTGTGTACACAAGCACAGCAAAACAGCGGCAATATTTAAAAGGGCATTAGTGCAAACACGTGGAATTCAACAGCCAAATACAGACACACCCACTGTAAACAACCCCCTGCACACACCAACCTATTGTTGTCTCCATGCTAGTTTGCAAAAGGCATTAATTTGGATTTTTTCTTTCTAAAGGTGGTTTCTTCAGAAATTTAGTTTCACATCTTTTTCTGATATCACACGGTAGGCATGGATGATAACTTGATTCGGTTACCTTTTAAACTGTCCCCTGTGTAAACCTGCCATCTAACCAACTAACCTGCGTCCCCAAAATATCAGGGCTGCCTTTCAGGCAAAAAAAAAAATAGATAACTTACCCTGTCTGCTGTTTGTTTGGGTGCAGAGCTAAAAGTTAAACCAAGGATCACTGACTTCAGATGAAAGCAGATGAATTAGAGTCCATACAGGTTTGGTTCCTCAGTGCTATCTGTCATATCCCCTCATCTCCATGTCTTGTCAGCATGCTCTCCTGGTTTCCCTGTTCACAAATCAGAGTAACTGTACTGCCCCAGCTCCTCAGCCTTTTCTGGTGGGGCACCCTTGCACTGTGAAGTTCCAGCAAAGACTAAGAACGTAAATGAAAAACAGTAAATCCCCTCTATCTACCCATGCCAGAGCCCCACCCTCTCTAGAGTGTGAGTGTGTGTGTGTGTGTGTCTTGGGGCGAGGCAGGTGTGCTTGTAAAGAAAAGCCCAGGGGAGGATTGAGAGGTGAGATGACCTGCAAAATTTGCATGAATATTACTGTATTTGCACTGCAAATACAGTAATATTCATGATTGTAAGAGTGCCAGTTCTCTTACGCCCTGGACAGAGTCCACCATTTTTTTATATATAAATGTATCAGACTATGAAAAGACAAGACACCACACACTTAACAACTGGAATCGGTAAAGTTCTAGTCTTACCAATCTTAGAGGTGCACACGCCTAACTTTTTTCCCCCCGACCATCTGTCACTACACAAGCACAGTAAGACTTGTCCCGATTTGTGAAACTCGAACATGATTGATATAATCGTGACCGCTCTGACTGGTATAAGGATTGGGAGGTGAGAGATTTAAATGTTCCTATTTTGTGCAAACCAGTGCACTCTTCATTTTCACTCTTCATTGTAAATCAGTTATCATGGCTAAATTGGGGTTATAATCTGGCTTTACACTGTATAGTATGCTCCTGGCTTTGGGGTTCTCTCTTTCTGTCCCTTCCGTTCTTCCAACTTAATATTGTTTTTCCATTTCACATCCTCTCATCTCTTTCTTTCTATTCTACTGGAAGCCTTCCATTTCATCAAAATTGATACCTTTGACTGTACTTTACGCCATCTCCTCCCACAAACATCTGGGCAGATGATTTCCTCTCAGTTTCTGTATAAAAACGCATGTGTGTCTTTGTGTGCATGTGTGTGTGTGTGTGTGTGTGTGGGCACGCGTGTATCTGTATGCACGCACATTGTTAGGTGCAAAGGCATTGTGCAGCAGCTCGTGTAGGTGGGCGTTGGGGGGGGGGATCAGTGACTTAGGGCATATATCTGTGTTAGAAGCCTGCAGTGACCGCCAGCGTCTCCAGGAGGATGGAGAGCCAGACTGCTGTGGTGTTGCAGTCATCCAGCCTCAGACTGAGCGCTCCACCGGCCTGGCTTCATTATAAACACATACCTCTGGGACAAGGCCAAACGCTGCACTGGCATAAACACCACCAGGAGGCATTATGAACATTTGGTAAGAAATTCAAAGGCTGTGAGAGTGTGTGTGTGTCTCGTTTGGCTGCACGTGTTTATGCTGCACAATGCTACACATAATGTGTGGTGATGGTGTGTGTGTGTGTGTGTGTGTGTGTGTGTGTGTGTGTGTGTGTGTGTGTGTGTGTGTGTGTTTGTGTGTGTGCAGGGCAGAAGTAGACAGGGAGAGCATAGACAAAGGATGGGAGTGGCTGTAAATGTGTTTTCAGCTCATCAGCCATAATCAAATGTAAGCTAGCTCCCTCTGTTGTCCTGTCGCACAGCTGAAATGCAGTTAGTCTGCACCATACTGCTGTCCTCTCTGTGATGAGACGGTACACAGAAAAGTGAAATCTAACCAGTTTCACAATGTGAATTCACCAACCACTGTGCAATATTACTTCTTACAAACCCCCTAATTTCAAAACGCACAAATACAAAAAATTAATATTTTCTAGATAAGACAATTTTTCTGTCTGGTAATTGCCTGTCGCATTCATTAGGAGTAATCGTTATTAAAATGATGGGAGTGGGTTTGAAGGGGAGGAGGCGTTTCATTTATATGTTATTATGTTGCAGTCCTAGAGGCAAACACACAGTCTTCGCCCAGCTGAACCGGGGGGGGGGGGGAAGCGAGAGAGAGAGAGAGAGAGAGAGAGAGAGAGAGAGAGAGAGAGAGAGAGAGAGAGTGGTATAGTGCCAGGTGTTAGCTAAACCAGAGGAGCAATACTGAGGAGGGAGGATGTAGCTCCCTTCCCTACCTGAGGCCAATAGGGAAACCAGTCAAGCTGAGACAAGAGAGACAACGTGGTGGTGGTTTCTGTGTGTGCGCGTGTGTGTGTGTGTGTGTGTGTGTGTGTGTGTACATCAAGAGAGAAAGAAGGACAGAGAGAGAGAGAGAGAGAGAGAGAAAGAGAGGCTTTGTTTAGAGGTTGCTCTAAACAAGTTTATTTTCAGCTGCAGGTGTAATTACACAACCCCTGGGAGATAGAAAGAGAATAGAGACCAGGGAATGCCAATACCACACACACACACACACACACACACACACAAAGAAAGAACGGGCAGACCTATCTGCAGCCCTCAGACAAAGAACAACGGAAGGATACTGTGAAAGGTTGTGAACAGCAGCCCACTTGCAGCTATACAGCAAACCCAAATCATCTGGTGTGTGAATGTTAAACGTCACCATGAAGCACACCCAATATACCGTCAGGAAAATTACAGCCAGCCTTTATCGGTCCCTCTACTTTCAATTATGTTGATGTTGAGTACGAGTTTAAGCTGGAGAATAAGTGTAGAAAGAATACAGCACATGAGCATCAATACGAATCTGTTGTTACACACATTGCAATGTTAACAAACCCTTCTACAGCCTGAGAAGAGTGTGAAACTCCCATTTAGCTGTTGTTCAATAAATTCAATAAGTGCTGAAAAAAGGTTTTAGAATATGACCAGGCACTTGGTAAAAGTAGAAAAAGCTTAGAAACAGATATTTATCACAGAATGAAGTGCTGATTGTGTATGCACAAGACACTTAAACCGGGATTCCAGTGTGATGATATCTGATTTTATTTCCCCTCATCTTATAACAAGAAACAATTCCATGTGTGTTTTTAGATGAAAAGATCAGCTTACATCCTGATACTGTGGGGGGTGATCAGGGCTCTCTCTCTTCCCGTCTCCCTCCCTCTCCGTTTTATGTGGTTCAGCGCTCATATTGAGATAAAGAAATAATATCTTCCAAGGCTTAGCTCTCTCTCTGTCTCTCTCTCTCTGTCTGTCTGTCTGTCTCTCTCGCGCTCTCTCTGTCTCTCTCTCTCTCCACACATTAGCACAGTCACAGCTACAGCGGGACTTACGCCACAAATCTTCTTTGTCGAGCTCAACAAAAGGAATTCAAATTAGAAGACAAGCCATTATAGATCACTTCCTCCTCCGGCCGTCATGATGGATAGCGGATGGAAAGACACAAACACACGTACGCACACATGCATAAAGACTCCATACTACATTAGCCGTCCTTTTCCCTTTTTTTTGTTTAATTATATTTTGTTATTTTTATACTTTTATTAGATAGTCTCAGTGGAGGCAGACAGGAAATGTTGGAAAGAGAAAGGGGGGGGTGAGACATGTAACAACAGCCACCGGCTGGATTCGAACCGGCAACGGTTGCGACCATGTTGCACTCTTAACTATTTGGCTACGGAGGCGCCACATTAGCTGTCTTTTTGTCTATTTACTCCACCTAGCAGGTCCCATTGTGTCAAAATCCATAGAATTCCCTGATGAAGACACAGCTACACTTCCTCCACCCTGATCATCCATTTGACATCCACACTGATGGTCCTTTTGAAAATGTCTCACATTCAGTAGAGGGAACTATAACAGCTGGCACACCAGTCTCCCAAACACTAACATTAAATATCTTAAGAATGCGTAGACACTACATTATCTGAACGAATTATTAGATAGGCTGTTAAATTATCTGTATAAAATGCTACCTTCGAGCAGAGTGAGGAGAGCTCTTATAAATAGGACAGATATGGTCTAATCCTCCAGGTTTTGGGTGAAGGCTTTCAGCTTCAGAACACTCTGTTCCCCTGTGAACTGCGACTCTTTGAGGCTCTTGACCCCCTTGCCGAAGGGTCATGGGGGTTTTCGCCTTGACACCACAGTGACACCCGACACCCCACCCCCTCCCCCTCTTTGCTGGATCGGCCGTCTGCGAGGACAGGAAGGGCTGTATCGGTAGCCAGAGGACACAAAAGACATTACAATCCTATCTGGTTTATAGACATCCCAAAGAGTCCCCACGCCCAGTCAGTACGCAAATATGATTCTTTCACACTCTTCGTCTGGGACTAAACTGTTACAAGGGTGCGCACGCATGCACGCATGCACACACACACACACACACACACACACACACACACACACACACACACACACACATGCAAAGCAACGTATAAGGTTGTTCAACCCCTTGAACAGCCTGCCAAAACTGTGCAGCTAACCCCCACATTGACTCCACTCATGTATTAAACTAGCCTCACCTCATGGAACACTAACTGTTCACCCCCTCAAACTGTCGGCACTACTATCCATTTCCATTTATTATGCTAATGTATGTATTGACCACTTCACAACTCTCCTAATTAATAGTAAACTGAAACCAGCAAGCACATTCAGCAGACATTCCTTTAGGTGGGGTGCCTGTGTGTGCGTGTGTGTGTGTGTGTGTGTGTGTGTGTGTGTGTGTGTGTGTGTGTGTGTGTGTGTGTGTGTGTGTGTGTGTGTATACCAAACCAAAGGTTTGGTCCTTATCATCCCACTTCATTTTAAAGCTTGTCTCTCTCCTTCATCTTCTGTCTCCCTGTTCTCTCTCATCTTCTGAAAGTATTAATTGAGTCCATATGAAGATTTGAGACTATGAAATATAAACACAGACACACATAATATCTGGCAAACACATCACGTCTACCTCTTGGTGAGAGAAACCTCCCTCCTTGAAAACATGAAAGCATCAAACACCATGAAAGCAAAAAAAAAAAGAAGAAGAAACGAAAACCAAAAAAAAACCCAACTTTTATCATTTAATTGCCTTCCTTGCTTCTTTTTTTTTTTTTTGCTTCTTGCTCTCTAATCAACACAAACACCAACAGGAGGAGGAGAAGAACACTCTGGCTGGGTAGAAAGGAAAAGATGGAGAGAGGAGGTGGGGGAAATGAGAGAAGAGAGTGGGGGAGAAGAGACAAGTGATGGGACAAAGGGGTACAATCAGAAAGAGGAGAGAGACAGGATGTGTTAAGCCCTACCCAAGGGCCTTGATGTGTGTGTGTGTGGGACGGGGGGCAGGAGAAAAGTCTTTAAAAGAACAAAGGTCAAAGGTCATGTAGACAGGAAATTAGCCACACCTGAAGCTTTTCACAATGGCTAAGCAGCAGTTAGTTGCCAGCAGAAACTGTCCATCGGTCTGTCTGCCTTTTCAACCTCTTTGTTGGCCCTCTCTGTTAGAGATGATCTCTCACTCAGTGTTTTTATCCAGCAGCCTCCATCCAGAGTATAATCAGTCTTCATATCAAACCCGTTACTCTCATCTCCCTTCCCCCACTACCCCTCTACCATCTCTATCTTGGTACACAGTGGGGCTCTAATCTACCTTCATCCATTTCTGTCTGTCAATTAGCCCTGTGAGCCAACCCCATCTCCCCCATTCTGACGGGACAAAGGCCAAAACTTCCCACTTCATCACTCAGGCAGACATCCGACATGCAGGGCAGTCCCATGGATAGCCATACATTTGGCAGACATTTTTATCCAACGCAACTTACAGGAGGATCGCCAAATAGCAGATGAATTCGAGTGTTAGAAACTGGCATCACAGAACGCTATATGGTAATCATATCATAGCCGAGAGTGCACTTAGTGTCAGTGCACTTTAGATCATCATGAGATGGAGAGTAGGAAAATCAAAGTACAAAGTAGACCATCTCATAACACAATAAAACCATACAAATATGCCATGAGAGCATAAAAACAGCAAGTGTAAATAAAAAAGGGTCCAATAGTAGACACCAATAACAATGGTGTTTAATTAAGACTGCAATAGCAACAGCTGGAGCCAATTCATAGTCACTGCCGAGTACCAGCAGAGACCATCAAAGGATTAAGACAGGTCCTGAAAGGAAGGTTTTTACCGACTGGCACTTCTGTATAACTATGCACGCTCTGCTCCATGCAACCACATATGTCTTGATAATGTATATGGCAAATGTGCCATCAATGTCTGTTGTGTTTACATTTTATGCCAAGTTTCCAGGAAGGTGATTAATTTTACCGCACAAAGTGTAGCAGCATGAGAGATATGTACCAGTGGAGGACTGAACAAAACCTATTCAATAATACTCCTGCTTTTAGCAGAGACAAACTGAGAGACAGAGGCAGAAAGCAATAGTGTGAGAGGAGAGAGAGCGAGAGAGCGAGAGAGAGAGATCTCCAGAGAATATGTGTGCAAGTTGAGGACCTACCTGTCAGCGTCCCCTTGTCCTGAGGAAGTGTTTCGTTGGAGTGTTTCTCGGACGGCGCCCATGCTGTCAGGGAGTCGGTTGAGTCGCCTGGTGTACAGACCCAGCCCTCCGTCAGTCATGTAACTGCAAACACAACGTTCACCGTTATACTCAACATGTACACTGTGAAGCAATTCCTCCATGATGCACAGTTTAAGGACCAGGAAGAAGAAAAAAAAAAAAAAGAAAAAAGAAAAAGAAGAGAAAATAGTTTGAATTGAGTTGTATGTGCATTACCCTGGTCAATAAAAAGGCAACTTTTGTATCTAGCACTTTGTTGACATAATCCCACTTCCTCTAAGAGTGGCTTTTATTTGGAGCAGGAGGGGCCAACATCCATCTTGTTTTATCCAACAGAGGCAAACTTGACACTGCTCAGGGCTTAATGTTGTATCTCTATGACAGGCTGTGTGTGCACACGCATGCACGCACGCACGCATGCACACACACACACACACACACACACACACACACACACACACACACACACACACAGCACAAACCAAACACACATGGTCAAACAATGCAGCAGTGAGGACACCGAGTGGTCCGATTAAAGTGACGTTTTTCCCAGCAGTAAACAACCACGGCCCACAGACAGAGATGTGTAGAGGGATTGTCCTGGAGGCTGAGTGAATCCACTCTTTCCTGCCGGAGGAGGGAGATCGCCAGGCTCCACCAACATAGAGGATATTGTGGTCCGCTCTGATCTGTGTTATTATGATTGACTGAAAGTTGGGTTATGAATGGCTGAACAGTAAGTAAGGCTAAAAATACCCCTAAGTGCCAGCCAAGTAGGGCATTCATTTTTTTTTTCATCACGGAAAATTACATACGAGTTTGACTTGATTTATTGGTCGGGAGAGTCACAGGCTAGCCGTTAGGAACCGTTACAGTTTGAAGCAACTCGAGTCAAGGGGCCCTCAACAATAAAACAAACATTCCCATTTGAATTAAAACAACACCAGCTAATTCGACAAATATTGACTCTTTGGGGGAGATTCCTAATTTAACAAAATATTTACACATTTAACCCATTAAATATTTGCTGACCTAAGCTGTAGGCTGGACTACTGAATTGTGAGGAGGTGTCTAAGAGCTTTCCTTAACTATCTGCATGGGACCATGATGATTTTGTTTTGGCACTTGCAAGAACAAACAAAATAAGTCCAGTAACTCTATGACCACTAAAACACTCTCTGTGCTATCTCTGTACAAGTCAGTGATAGGTGGGAGCCCACCACATACACACACGCACACGCACACACACACACACACACACGTACATACGCATGCATGCACACACACACACACACACACACACACACACACACACACACACACACGTACATATGCATGCACGAACACACACACACACACACACACACACACACACACACACACACACACACACACACACGTGTAGTCAAGGTAGGAGTACAGCCTATGGACAGAGCTCCTTTGTGTAGCCCAGTTGAGCAGAATCAGTGTTGAAACCCATGACAGAGTGCGGCGTGCAGCCAAACTACTGTACGTGGCAAAAGCTCATTCCATGTTTTTGATAAAGCCCTGCACGGAGACGTACCTGAGTTTGCCAATAGTTCCAGCAAGCTGACAAATCTTTACTTTAAGGATCTTAAACGGTCAGTATACCTGCTGCAGAAACGCAGTTTGTCTGGCATGCACAGGTTGTAGTGTCATTTGTGGAGCAAAAATAGCACCATTTCAGTTTTTGGCCTTTGCACGGGCTTGCTGGCTGAACTGGTCCAATACTTCAAATGCCAGCCAACGACGTGTAATTATTTGCAAATTGTTTGACCATGTCACATAATTGGTTGTGCAGCATGCCTGGGAAGTATGGACACTCATTTTTCAAGTCTATTGCCCTTATTTGACCTTTCTGATAATCATCTCACGCAAAATGAGGAATACAAAACCGCAGCACGTATGCATGTGCAAACATTTTGACTGTTCAATTTATAATCTTTTCAATTCTGCGGTAAGTATACTAACATCTGGAGCAAATGCAGTCTGAGGAAGACCACAAAAGAGAGGGAACCAGCAGATAGTGTCACGATTGTGGACAACAGATGACTAACACCTGTCCCTTTGGGTAAGCTCTGATCCCAGACAGTCTCCACAGAGAAGGGGGGTTGGCTGTCCCTTTTAGGAAGTATCCATCTTTCAACAACAATGTCACCTTGAAGATAACCAGGTTGTCACGTACACATTCTTGCCACACACTAATGAGTGACTGAGCCTCCTGCATCCTCCTGTTGCAGATGCCTGTTAACCTATACCCTTCTGCTGCAGGAGAAAATGTGTTTAGGCCAGACGGTTTGTGGGCTGAAATCCTGAAGCTAGGTAAGACCAAGAGTTTATGCAACTGTGCAGCTGACAGAAGTAAAAGTTGTGGAGAAAGTCAAATGTAGGAAACACTGATGGCTTTTTCATTACCTTGAATGCAAGCATTTTGGTTGATACCGCACCGAAATTTGGAAAATGTCATACCATGAGAAAACAAAACAAAACAAAAACAGTTGTTTCTGGAGACTCTGTTGTCAGTTAAAATGGTTAGACATACCTCGCTCCCTTAAACATGGAAACTCGATTAATCCAAGGCAAAATAAACAAGTCCAGGTGAGGCGAGTTCGCTGTAGATAAAAATCTCCAACACAAGGTGTCTAGTTCCAACAGTCTGGCTGCTGTCTCTGTTTCTCTGTCTAGTCTTTATGCATAGCTGTAATCTGGTGAAATATGAATTACTTCATGTGGTGAGGGTGTATCTCCTCATACTGCACTCAGACATGAGGAGCTAGTGTGTGTGTGAATCCTCCATGTAAACCCTAAAAGTACATGTGTATCTACGTGGGTAAGAAGTGAGTGGACTCTCTCTCTCTCTCTCTCTCTCTCCTCAGTGTTGGTATGCAGCTCTCTCATAGCTCCACATGACTCCTCCAGGCAGGAGGTTGGGTCTGCCTGCCTGCCTACCAAAGAGCACAAGGTGGAGAAAGCTAGGAGGAGGGGATGGGGTATGGAGATTCGGTAAGGAGGGGGCAATGTACCCCCAAGTAGTAAGGAATGGGGGGGGGGTCTCCAGGGGCCAGAGAAAGGGAGACGGAGTTGGGGTTGAAGAAAGGGGAGGAGACAGATGGTGATGGTTGCTTGTGTGTGTGTGTCGGTGTAATGGTGGTAGATGGGATGAAAGAAGCGCCATGCGTTGTAAAAGGATTGTCATCAGTCATGTTGTCTACACCACAGGACTTCAGAGAGCACTCTATCAAACAAATCTACTCAGCCAACAAAACAAATAAGAGGGAACGTTTCATCTGAATCTCCAGGTACAGAAGTCAGACAGATGCTACAGCCCCACCATTCTCTGATGTGTATCCTTCTGAAAGAAAAGGGACATCTAAGAAGAAAATAAGATCTGAGCTGTCTGTGGTAGGTTGCTAATGTACATAAGACACTGTAATCCAAATGCTGGCCCATCCTTGCTAGTTAAACACTCTACCTTAGTGTGGAGGAACCAGTTTATTGACAGGCAGCAAGCTACTGAAAAGAGCTAACCACTATATGGCCTGAGGTAACACGGAGGGGGAGAGGGTGATCTATCTGTGTCTGTTTTAAATGGTTAACCCACAGGGCAACTCCACCCACCACAGACACCCATAATCACACCCAACACATGCACACACACACACACACACACACACACACACACACACACACACACACACACACACACACACACACACACACACACACACACACACACACACCTCAAACTGCAAGTCCCTATACATAAAATACATCTCTAATCCAACCACCAAATTTCCACAACACTATCAATTAGCAACTATCAATCATCATGTCCCTGCAGCTGATGCGTTACTTGGCACCAAATACACTAAGCATCCAATAGTGTAAGTTGTTTTTCATATACAGATGCCAAGTGGTACAATATCTAGTGGTAAACACCCTGTGATAATAGTATTTGTTTCATTCAAAGAACCAATTCATCCATAATTTGGTCATCACAGCACACATCACAGCCTTTCGCCTCATTCTAACAACATGTAACCTACATGAGCCCCACAGCCTCTGAAATAGAAAAAAAATTCTCTCAAATTAGATAATGCTATTTTTATTTTTTGGTCTGCTTGCCACCCACAGCCTTGACCACAGCCTGGCTATCAAGTTCTGCAGATGAGGGAATGGCTCTGTTCTTCTGTTCATATCACTCACCTGCCCAGGTGTGGCTGTAGGTCTGCCTTTGTCCTCTCAGGCAGCTATTCAAACATATCAAGTACTTCAAGAGCACTTAGCTCGCTAAACCCCCACAACCCCCTTGAGGCTGGTGAATCAGTTGAAAGCCATAGGGGCTGACTAAATTAATCCGAGCCCCAATTTTTTTTTTACAGATGTGGGCTTCCTCTAGATTCTCTCGTTTTGCCTAATCGCTCATGGTCCTTGGCAAAGCTTGGAGAATCCTTTTAATACATCACTCACACATAAAGTAATCCTTGAAACAGCCCTATTACTAGAACTACTGTGTCTTTCTTGCTTGTCTTTGGCATATCTAAGAAAGTTGACTAAAATGTCATATGATAATAATGGTGACAGCAGAGGTTTAAATTGCAGAGTGTGACAAGCCAAGGTATGCAACAAGCCTGTTACAACATGGACACTGACTGGAGAAAAGCTTGACTTCCAATCAGTTTCACCACGGAACAGCTGGCAGACACTATGATGAGATGGATTTGGGATGTAGTCTAAACAGAATAAACGAGACTACTGAAGCTACTCTACGACAAATTATCTGACAACTGGAATTGGTAGGCAAGGTAAGTTAAGGTACACTACTGCCCTCTTCTGGTAAACAGCATTCATAGGGAACTCACACAGCCAAGGCAACAATGCGCCTTTCTTATTGATAAAAGCATGTGCCTTCATTAGTCAAGTCAATTTTATTTGTATAGCCCAATATCACAAATCAGTAAAAACTTCTTTACCTGAGAACTTAAAGGAAGAGATCTACGGAAATTTCCCATACGCATTTTAAAATGTCAGACCCAGAGCTCACAACATCATTATATTGCATCGGTGATTGTTTAACACTGCCAAATACCAAGTGTACTTTATAAAGTCTGACCCAAACTGAGGCGATTATGACCTGATTGAGTGTGCACAGTGCATTTTTTTGGTTGCTTTTAGCTTGATAAGTACCAGGGGAAGTGGAGAAAAGGACTTTATTTATTGTCATGAGTAATGGCAAAGTTGTCGTGAATTGCCAACAGTACATAATTTGACTAGCTGCACTACTGCTAGCATTTTTGGATCTCTCCAACAATCAAAAAATCCCATTGCCTCATGTCATCATCATTATTTATTTTGGGCCGGACTTTGACAAAACTGTATTCACACAAGCAACAGACCGGATTATGGTCTGTTTTTATTGGCAACATTTTTAGACTTGTTCTGTGTGCACCAGACTGCAGAGGGAGTGTTCATACCTGTTAAAATGAGCTGAACTTAAACATAGAGGTTCATAAAGTCTATTACAAATAGCGTAGCTGTGAAAACCACTTCAAACAATGTATAAACTCTTTTTTCTCCCTGTCCACTCACCCACTCGCGACATCATCAGTGCGCGTCACGTTCTTGCTGAGCACGTCTCCATCACTCATGTATCCCGTGACCTCCACGGCGATCCCCTCCAGCTCAATGTCTTCTCCGGCTCGGTCACCCAGTTCTACGCTGCAGAGAGCTCCACCTCTGCCGGCTAGCTGGCGCCTGAGGGGACCTGGGTAGACATAGCGCCCTCCCTGGCCTGCCGCCACCCTGCCCCCATACCCATTCCCGATGGAGGGAGCATCACCTGCCTGGAGACGTGGGCTAGACTGGCCAAGTCGCCACGACGACAGGGAGGGGCGGGAGGACGTGAGGCTGAGGATGCTCCGCCCCCCTCCGCTGGAAATGCCACCAACCCCACTGCCACTGCCGCTGCTGTTGACCTCTGTGGTGACACTTCCATCAAAGGTAGTTTCCAAGGTGCTGGGGACAAACAGGGAATGGAGGGGGGGGGGGTTGAATTTAACTTGTAGTACTTTTCATCTTCGCTTGTCCCAACAATGACATTTTTAAGACAGGTACTTTTGGTGCTCAGTTTTGATTAGCAGAGACACTTGAAGGAGTTGAAAAATAGCAAATGCAACTGAACACACAACTATTACCACATAGAATAACAACATTTAATAGTTAACAAATAAGTGGATGAAAAGTTTCTTTGGCATTAGTATTTACCATTCGTTATAATAGTTTGTAACTAGTATTTTATAAAAAAAAGAGAGACGCGTGAAAAGGTGTTTGTTTGATCTGCTAGCGCCTTTCTGATAAAGTAGAGCTTGGAGTAAAAAATAGTCCAACAGGAGACTAAACACATTTTGCGACTGTCTCAAGTGGGAAAAAGCAAGGTACGAGGATACAGCAAGTGACCCTAAACTAAATCCAGACTGTGGGGTTAGGGCTGAGGCGATCAGGAGACAGAGAGTGAGGGAACTGGACTCCTAATCCTGTGGGAGGGAAGGAGAGCAGAGCGGAGCCTGAATGAAAGACAACATGAGAGTCATGCCCAGCGATCAAAGTACAGGCTCCTCTCAAAAGAAGGATAAGACAAGAAGAAAAGACCTCCGAACCTAGAGGAAAACAGTCTGCTGATGATCTTTGGGTGGGTAAGAAGACACTGACTCAGCTTACAAGCCAGTTGTCCTGACTTTCCTGGCTTACTATTCATCCATAGAGGGAATTATGAGCAGATACACACTGATGAACCCCAAAACAGAAGATTTTTTTTTCCACTGACATTTCTCACATCATTAAACAATGACATTTTGTAAGATGAGCAGTTATATCAACCCTCCTGACTGACTTTTGGGAGAATCTAAAGTGATGAACTCAAAAAGGAGGGCAACTGGTGGAAGACAAAACAATTATACTAAACAGCCACTAGGAGGTAGAACTACATCACGAATAAATCTGAACCGCCTCTGTGGCCATGAAAGATTTTTTTTTACCTGTGTGAGACCTGAGTGCCCCGTAGACTGGACATGGTTTCCTCCAGGTTCTGCCGCAGGTCTGCTATGTTCTTAACGGTACGCAGTCGCCTTGTCTCAGGATCTTCACCTGGGTAGCAGAAATATACAGCTGATAGACTAATTGGATGTTCTGATTGTAACAAATACAGATTTTGACTGTTGACCAGCTACCTACCTAGGTTTGCATCCTGCCCCGACACTGCACATTGACAATTTAATAAAACAAGCACACATACATGGCATTTGGCCTTTAACCTGAATCAGGTTAGTTTTCACCCTCTACACACACTGCTCCTTAGTTTTATGCATATGTTTAAGAGAGACCCATTTTTGACTTCATGTAAAATGCATGTATAGAATGTGCTATATACATAAAAACTGACTGACTGATTGACTGGCTGGCTGACATACAGACTGACTGACTGACTGATTGATTGATTGACCTACCTGAAAGCTCCTCAATGGTTGGCTGGCTGTTCTTGCTAAAGGGGACCTCTCCGCCCCTTCCTCCTGAGCCCGTCTCTGCGTTCACGGTACCGTCACCTTCGGTTTGAGATCTGGGGAACCATGAAGTGTCCAGGGTCAAAGGGGATGTTCTCCATCTCTAAATCCTTCACAACTACTTCAGAAAGAATCTAAAATTCACTTGTCAATTGTGCAGATCTGTGGTGCAAAAAGCCAATGTTTAGCATCCAAGTCCTGCCACTGGTCCCATGCAATCCTACTGAGTGAGCCTAGATGCCCCAAGTTTTACCCATCAGGGTCACTCAGCTCTGAGGAGCTGAGGGTAAGAAGAACAAGATATTGCTTCAATGTGATGTCGTCAGTTCTAGTTATTTTGATTTACTATTGTCAATACCTATTGTTCTCATCTCTTTGCCTTTTGATCCTTTCTTGTTGTGCTGGTTTTCGTTTACTTATTCATCTTTTTTTTTTTATTCAACTTCACGCTTTTTTCTCCACTATTAATTGGACTATGTTGTTTATTTGAAAGCATTTTGTTAATGTTTATCTTTAAATAAAGTACTTTGATGTTAAATATCGTGTGTCACTAGATTCAACACAACAACACTCTCTTTGACAAGCGGAGGTGGTTAAATCCTAGACTTAATGGCATCTGACAGGTAGACAGCGGAGTCAGAAGTTACTGAACTCTCGGGACTGGGCTGTGCTGGCTTAGCCATGGCTCGGGATCTATGGAGGGAAGAAATGGGGACTCTGTGAAAGGGTCAGTTTCAGGGCACAGTTAGAGGAAGTGGTAGAGAGCTAATGGGGAGTCGTTAAAAAGACTCATTCAGAGCGGGCTGGGACCTCCACCCTTATCGCACTGGGACCAGGACACAAAGGTCAGAGACACACGCACAACACGCGCACGCACGTCTACCCACATATACGTACACTTGCAGACAACCCTCAACAAACACATATGGATGTACACGGATTTGACTCTTGGAAGGGTTGCATTCCCGGCTAAGGGCTTACAGATGGCTGACAGCCATCACAATGATTGATGATTTTAGCACTTCCAGATGCTCTCAGAAATGACAATGAAGGTATGAGAATAATTTTTATATTAAGATCCTGATATCTGAAACCAAACCTGGACAGTTCAATCCATCTTAACTAAAGTATCCCAGTTTGCTTTACAGTACGTTTCTAGGGCTGAGCAATCATTCAGTTTCAGCGTTTATCTTCTTTCAATGGTACTGTATCGGGATGATGTTCGGATAGTCATATCGCCATAGAGATAGAGAGTCATTAGATAGTTTTCTAAATTTAAAAGGTAATGAGAATCAATGACCTAGTAAATCTTCTCACAAGGTGAGGTCTGAAATGCTTGAGGGAGTATTATCTGAAAACTAGCTTTGGTTTGATATTATAAATTACATTACCAAACATGACTATGTACTGAAGCTCATTTAGATTATTAAACATGGTATTTTTGCACATGTAAGCAGATAGTGTGATGTATATCGATATCGTGTAAAATTCACCAGGATTATCGTAATAATAATATTTTCCATATCGCTCAGGACTACCTGGATTTTAATATCAGAAATGTCCTCATCATCAAATATATTCCCACTGGGTGTTGACATGATTAGTGCTTCAATTCGCCAAGGACAAAAAGGTTTTGAGGTGTGCAGGTTATTTTCCTGTTCTCGGGTCTTACCTGTACATGAAAGGTGCGACTGTCGCGGTGTTTGGGTGGCTGTGGTGTTGTTGGTTTTGAGGTAGTTGCACACTGACTGTGTTGCTTGCTGTGCTCTGCGTAGCTCCTCCTCCAGCTACAGGTGGAGGGGTGGAGCCGTGGGCTTGTGAGGCTTTGCCTTCGGTGGAGGCCAGACTAGAGGTAGAACTGGAGTGTCTGCTGTCCCTGTCTCGCTCTCTGTCTAGGGGACTGCGGTGCATGGCAAGACCCCCTCCTAACCGCATGCTCCTGGGCCTCTCCCCAACTTCCTTAGCTCCCGCCGAGGAGACTTTTCCCACGACTCCTGGGGCTTTGCCCCCTGGCTTTGGTATTCCGCTGTGTGCTGGGGTGGAACTTTCCTTTTTGGCCACTTTACCCCCCTTGGGAATGAAGCTGGCAATTTTTGAGGTCCTCTTATTGGAACTGTCCATTTCTGTGGTAACTGTAGCTACTTCCTCCTTAGGCTCCTCCCCCCTGAGCTCCACCCTCTCTGGGACCGAGGTGCGCTTACCAACCTCCTTCCCTCTCTCCTCTTTCTCTTTCACCCGCTCCTTGTCCTTGTCTTTCTCCGGGCCTTTCGTCGAGTTCTTCTTGGCAGTCAGAGCTCTGCTAAAGGTGCGCTGGGCGATGCCTCTCAGGGCAATCTTAGGGCTGCTTGTTGTTGTGGCAACAGTGGGCCCCATTGAGGCAGCCGCCCCATGGGCCGTCCCATTGCCGGTTCCATTCATCCCCGGCCGGACATTCCCATCGGCTTCCTCCAGAGGGTCAGTGTTGGAGCCAGCCTCGGCCCTTTCCACTGGCCCCGCTCCGAGCTGCTTGGCTGAGGCTGCACAGTCTGTCTGGGCCCCTGCTCCATTGGAGGAGGAGGACGAAGACTTGGATCCCCCTTTGCTGTTGAAGAGTTTGAGCTTCTCCAGCATCGACTTCTGACCGACCATCTTAGGAGGGGCTTCGGTTGGTGGAGCAGCCTTCGAGGAGCTCTCTTTCTCTGGCTTTACCGAGAGTGGGGCAGAGGCGGGGGAGCTGGTGGCGGTCACGGACGGGGAAAAAGAGGAGGTGGTGTGCTTGGAACTCATGGACTTGCTCCTCCAGGGCTTGCTGTTGGAGTTAGGCTGGGGAATGGCTGATGAAGAGGAAGATGAAGGAGGAGGAATCAGGCCAGAGGTAGAGGAAGGAACACTGGCAGAGGTGCAAACAGTTGCGGAGGACAGCGACGGGTGCTCAGTCATTGCCGAAGGCTGTGAGGTCATGCCCTCTGAGGACTCTGCAAAGAGGAAAGGAGGAGGAGAAAACAATTTACAAAAGAGGGGAGAACAAAGGTAGGAGTCACAGAGAGAGAGAGGGCCAGGGATAGAGGAGAATCCAGACTCTAAGAGGGAGATTCTTTATCGACCCCACACAGAGTGGCCTTATAAGGGCCTGTCCTGCTTAGCAAGCATGTGTTGATACAGCCAAGCGTCCCATTACTTTCTTTCGGCCCAGTCACTACAACTGCGAGAAAACCGTTAATACTAACAATGAGAGGAACCCATCAGAAAGTGTTTATAAAAACAACGAAGAGTTGTTTCAAAGGCTTTAAAGTCTGGCCAAGGAGGCCCAGTCAAAAAGACGCAGTGCCACACTTATAAGGCTTGGACTTATATGGGCTGGTTTTGGTCTGCTACTTTATGAAGAAGCTACTTCTGGTTACATCTGGTTATATGGCCCCTGTCCCCCTGAAATGTGACAATGAAACCATAATCTTCAAGTTAAACTGAAGTTAACAGAAACTAAACCAAAATATCTGACTTTGTAAAAAAAAATTCTAGGGGTGAACATGCTCATTTGAAATGCCAGATCAGTCACCAATCTTTTTTTTTTTTTACAAAATTATCACCAGAGGAGATATAGTTTATGTGATCATCTAAAAAAAAAAATTGAAGATGCTAAGCGGCTTAGCAGCATTTCAACAAACAACTTACCAAGAGGAGGAAAGCTGAGAAAAAGAGATAAAAAATCCTGGCACCAGACTGGGAGATTGACACTATCTTCACCAGGACAACTACACTGATGTCTGTTAAAGTTCAGAGCCAGGACAAACTGACTCTTGTCTGCAGGAGTCTGAGAGTGATGCGAGAACCAAGTGTGCAGTCCAGTAGCATTTGAATATTCAAAGTGCAACTGCCAGTAAGAGGAGGCCTGTCCAGAGAGCACTGGGTGAAATGAATCATAACAGTCCTGTTGGAACGAATCCCTCTTACTATGCACACACACACACGCACATGCCCACACGTGCATACGCACGCACACACGCACACGCAGACTTTGAACATAATTTGTCCTAGACACCACCACAACCTGCTAACTTGCTGACTTACACCCTCTTTCAAATCTTGCAAATGCAGCTTCTCATGCAACTGTAGCATTCCTCATAGAACTAACAGAGTTTAATGGTCTTAATACATAATGTGTAATCAATTTCCTTTAATTCACTCCCACAACTCACACAGTTCTTCTGTGACTGTATGCAGGTTCTTTTTTTTCCTTTCTTGAGGCTACCTACTATAATTCATATTTACATGGTTAGGTCTCATTAAATCAGCATTTACTCTAAATATTAAACACTAGACCCATTTGTTTACCACTTTCTCATCTGGTGCTCCTTTGTTTTTTTTCTTCAAATTTACAGTGCCTTTCATGTCCTAATTGGAGATAGGAACCCCCTAGCCACCTCTCCCATTTCCCCCTGTTCAGTATTTAGCGAGTGCAGCCTGAAACAATGCAGCCATTAGGAAGTGATTAGGGCCCAATTAGCCGTGCTAGCAGTTAGCGATCAGAAAGTGGGTCAGGTTGCTAATAGCTAGCTTTCAGTTGTGGAGCACATGAATGAGAGAGGGACCAGCTGCATTTATGGATGAGGGAGAGGAAAAAGTGCAAGAAAGAGAGAAAGAGAAAAAGAAAGACACGGAGATAGAAACACAGAGAGACAGAGAGAGCAAGAGAGAGAGAGCTCCAGGTCGGAAATAGCAAAATGGGAGTTTGGGGAGAGCTTTCACTTCTATGGCAGTACTGGTTGTCCTGTCCATGAACGGGGTCAGACTGGATGTGGGTCAGAGAGGGACAGATTACAGCAAAGTGCTGAATACTGGGACAACTGGTGTGTGTCACGGTTGGAACTTGTGACCAGGACAACACGCTCCACTTAGGTTGCTCAGGGCAATGAAAAGCAGTCAATCTTCAACACGCAGGGTCAGAGGTCACTCTGGGGGTGATGGACCTGGTCACCTTTTTTCCCTCCTGTCGTTTCTAAAACCAAGGGTGGATCTACCCCTCAACCTTACAGCTACACAATCCTGTAGTTTTTTTTTTTTTCCAAAAATGAAAGTAATTTCTGATACTTTTTACCACAAGTGGATTTAGGATCACAGCTAAATAAGTGTTCAAGTCATGAACACTTATGCTTGTTTTAATGGCTACTGCCTGGTGAGACTTTCCCGAGCCGAATGACACAAAGCATTGCATTTACTATGTCTGTAACATAGCAGCAGGTAGGTAGCAGCGAATTTCAAGAAGAAGCAAAGTTGCTGTGGCTGCCAAGCAGACGTGGCAGAGCAAGTTTGTAGATGACCATTTGCCACAGATACTCACTGTTGTCTCAGCACTTTTGACTGTTTCATTTCAAATGGATCTCTGAGATTCCAGTTACCCAAACACTACTGCAACTACAAGCATCACCATAGATGCCAGTAAGTGACACAAAAACGTCAATCTCCAGGGATGTAGCTTCAAGTCTATGACAGATAACCACATGATGTTGACATCACTCTTAGCAAAGGGTCACTGACATGATGATGCTCATTGCCCCACATTCAAGTTTCACTTTATTGTCATACACATATAAAAAGTACCAACTCCAAATGCAATGAAATGCATGTGCCCTGGATTTCTCAGCCCTTAAAAACTATATATAAGGAAATAATAAATAATAATAAAAAGCAATCAATAAGAAATTAGAAACCCCACAGAATAATACATCTTAATAGTTATATAAGGCGCCTACTGTTCATTACTCCAAGTGCCGGGAGGTGAAAACGGTCTTAAAGACTGCTGGTCCGAGCTCATTCATTCTTCATTCTGCTTTTCAGGGTGTTCCCACTGAGGCTGGGTTGTTGGTTCCGAAAACATGTTGAAACCATTTCTTTAAATGTCAATTGTCAAATTACTGAGGTCATTAAAGTTGATTATAAGAAGCATGACAGGAGACAAGAGGCCCTCAGGACAAAGACCACAGCACAGCACAGCTCTCGCTCTTGCTCTCTCTCTCCAGTTCTCTGTCTCACTCTCTCTGTCTCAGGAGAGGCCACAAGAGGAGAGGGCAGCTGAAACCACCTCTCCTCTTATGGCCTCTCCTGATTACATCAAAGCACTGTCGGATATCTGCCACAACAGACGCTGACTTCTTTTGACAGGCTGTGTGTGTGTGTGTGTGTGTGTGTGTGTGTGAGTGTGTGTGTGTGAGTGTGTGTGTGTGTGTGTGTGTTGCTGGGCATCTGTGTTAAGGCCTGTTTACATTGGAGTATAATAATGTGACCATGCTTGAGTGCCAATGTGTCTTTTCAGTGTGTGTGTGCTTGTGTGCTGGGTGCATAATATTATATGCATGAAGAGAGAAGGGAGAGAGACGAAAAGAGAGGAAGAGTGAGAGAGAAAGAGAGATGACTGTTTCGCTCTGTAACTTCAAACCCTCCGCGCTTTTCCATCCTTAGAACTTATTTAACCCCTGCCTAATCGCTTCATTACCAGAGGAGTAAAAGACACGGCAGAAGTGTTGTGACCCTGACCATGCCACACAAACAACACACAACAAACCTGGACGTGTTAAGACCAACCGGTGTCAGCAGACACTGTTTACACCCATGCTCTCTCATGGTCACAAGACTTTGGGTTAAGACTTCTGTCAGCAAGCAAACCACTGACCCAAAACTACTCAGGTTATACAGTAGTTATCACTTACACACACGCTTACAAAACTCACAGTTGAGGCTATTTTTGATGTGTCCTACTGAATCCTGATTTTTCTGATTCAATAGTTCCTATTCAAATGTCCAGGTGGGATGCACAACACCTGAGAAATACATTCTAAAGTAAAAACAAAATGTGGATTATCAAACAGTATCTGCAGAAGAGCGTCTATGAATCTGCAATGACTTTTGAAATATCTAACTTTTCAATTTGACAAAGAAGTACGGAATTAGGGAATGACACATCTCTCTGTACAGTGTTTGAGAAGTCTCGATTTCATGTATTTCCAAAACCTCTCATAAAAATCTAATATCAGATAGATGTGTTGCTTTACTGGACTGAGGCAGTGTTTCAGGCCATCTGCATCTGCTTACTTATATCTCACACACACACACACACACACACACACACACACACACACACACACACACACACACACACACACACACACTCACTCTCTCTCTTTCTCTCTCTCTCAGTCATTGTGCTTCATTAAGTGAGTGGGACAGACTACCTTTGTGTGAAGGGAAACATTAAAGATCCCTCATATGAATACACTAAAAGAACCTTTACAGCGCATCAGTTGTCTATTCATTCACGCGCCGCGCACACATACACAGAGTTTTTGTGCATGTGTACCTTTTTCCTTATGCCTTTTTGTGTGTGTGATTGTGTGTGTGTGTGTGTGTTTGTTCATATACATAACTTTGTTAAAAGAAACACTCAATGGTAGGGAAAGTGCTCAACAAATAAGGAGCAAAATAATCCAGTGAGTCACGTAAATTCTTTATGAGACAGTACAAACCTGTTTCATGCCATACGCAATCATCAGCTGTCAATAAATTTTATATTTTATATATATATACACTCACCGGCCACTTTATTAGGCACACCCGTCCAACTGCTCGTTAACGCAAATTTCTAATCAGCCAATCACATGGCAGCAACTCAATGCATTTACGCATGTAGACATGGTCAAGACGATCTGCTGCAGTTCGAACCGAGCATCAGAATGGGGAAGAAGGGTGATTTAAGTGACTTTGAACGTGGCATGGTTGTTGGTGCCAGACGGGCTGGTCTGAGTATTTCAGAAACTGCTGATCTACTGGGATTTTCACGCACAACCATCTCTAGGGTTTACAGAGAATGGTCCGAAAAAGAGAAAATATCCAGTGAGCGGCAGTTCTGTGGGCGAAAATGCCTTGTTGATGCCAAAGGTCAGAGGAGAATGGCCAGACTGGTTCGAGCTGATAGAAAGGCAACAGTAACTCAAATAACCACTCATTACAACCGAGGTATGCAGAAGAGCATCTCTGAACGCACAACACGTCGAACCCTGAGGCAGATGGGCTACAGCAGCAGAAGTCCACACCAGGTGCCACTCCTGTCATCTAAGAACAGGAAACTGAGGCTACAATTCGCACAGGCTCACCAAAATTGGACAATAGAAGATTGGAAAAACGTTGCCTGGTCTGATGAGTCTCGATTTCTGCTGCGACATTCGGATGGTAGGGTCAGAATTTGGCGTCAACAACATGAAAGCATGGAACCATCCTGCCTTGTATCAACGGTTCAGGCTGGTGGTGGTGGTGTAATGGTGTGGGGGATATTTTCTTGGCACACTTTGGGCCCCTTAGTACCAATTGAGCATCGTGTCAACGCCACAGCCTACTTGAGTATTGTTGCTGACCATGTCTATCCCTTTATGACCACAGTGTTCCCATCTTCTGATGGCTACTTCCAGCAGGATAACGCACCATGTCATAAAGCTCGAATCATCTTCAGACTGGTTTCTTGAACATGACAATGAGTTCACTGTACTCAAATGGCCTCCACAGTCACCAGATCTCAATCCAATAGAGCACCTTTGGGATGTGGTGGACCGGGAGATTCGCATCATGGATGTGCAGCCGACAAATCTGCAGCAACTGCGTGACGCTATCATGTCAATATGGACCAAACTCTCTGAGGAATGTTTC
>JAJHIY020000794.1:52500-120000 GCA_022114975.2 Lampris megalopsis | reverse complement strand
CGCAACTGTCCGCTTGTCTTTAGTTTGCACAAGTTATACAATAATAACACACACACACACACACACACACACACACACACACACACACACACACACACACACACACACACACACACACACACACCGGTGTTCCTAGAGGTGTTAATAGATTTCTAGAGGAAACATTAAGACCATGATATGATTTCATGACTCATTCCACCATAGACACACACACGCCAGTGTTCCTAAAGGTGTTAATAGATTTCTAGAGGAAACACTAAGACCATGATATGACTTCATGACTCATTCCACCATAGACAGACACACACACACACACACACACACACACACACACACACACACACACACACACACACACAAACACACACACACACCAGTGTTCCTAGAGGTGTTAATAGATTTCTAGAGGAAACACTAAGACCACGATGTGACTTCATGACTCATTCCACCATAGTCAACAAAAGTTTTCTTGAGGAATTAGCTGTACTTACTGTAGGGGTGATATCCTAGCTAGATGCCCTCCAGGAATATCCGCTTTGGGAAATTAGCAACGTTAAAATCAGTAAAAAAAAAATCCCTTCTAATCCCCATGGTTGTAAAATGCCTTGCTTAAATCTACCGAGTTTAAACAAACGTGCAGCAAGTTAATGAGTTGAAACAAACTCAAACACGAGTCAAAGATTAAAAGGGATCGTTCATATTTTCTCTTTGCCAGTGCAGGATTTGGGGACACAGCAGCACAATATGTTCCTCATGCTGATGGCTGTTGATATTTTTCACCTCCAAACCAGCGACTGATTGGGAAAACACAACAGTTCTATTGCAGACAAACACTAATAAATCACTGCTTGTCACCTCACCTTGTGTGCTGTAACAATTTCCTAAACTGGAGTGAACCGACTTCAACCTGCAGAGCGTTGGTGACGTCTTCATTGAATAGGTCCTCATAGTTATGTTTTCTACATGGGTTTCGTTTAGAAAGCACACACTTTTCAGGGTTCGACATTAACCATGGCCCGAAAAAGTTACTCTGTGGCCACCATATAGCCCAAGTAGGTGGCCCCTGTGGCCATCAAGTCAAGGTTAAATTAAAAAAAAAAATACCCATTGCCCTTCGCAAACGCAATGTCACAGTTCCACAAACATCCCGATTCATGTGTGCCTTTTAACATTAGACATTCTACGAAAACAGCTAACAATAACTTAATTTTACTCGTTGCCGGCTAGCTGCCAATATGTCGGGGCTGCTAAAATATGGGTTTACTAAGCCTACCGTTACTCAAGTTGCGAACATGACGCCTACAGAAGAACCAGAAACACAAAAGGTGGACTATGAAAAAACGGAATGGCAATGAACATTTAGGAGTGAATGGAAGAAAGAGTTTAAGCGGCTAGAATATGACACATCTAAGGATGTAACATACTGCGGTGTGCCGCCAGTTTCCTCAACAAGCCGAGAAGTCTAGCTCATTTTTCATCGGAAACAATGCCTTCAGGAAACACCACATCACAATTCACGGGACAAGTGGACAACACTTAAGAGGCACAGTTGCACACGTTGCAGTTACATCGCCTGAAAGTACACCCATGGGGAGACAAATACATCAAACGGAGAGTGGATAACGGGAGAAAATGATTAAAAATTTCAACATTGCATACTATTCTGTACACAAGGCTCAGCGTTTTTGGTTTTTACCGATTTTCACCGAAAAATACCCAGGTTTTTTTTAAAAGGAGCATATCGGTTTAAACTGATTTTCATACGGATTTTATGTTTCCACGGATCCAAAAGTTGTTCCTTTTCGTGTGAGGTTATGTAACGGTGTCCTCTTGTGGCGAAATTCGACATGCTGTATGGTTTTGAAAAATAAAAACCGAAAACGTTGAGCCTTGTCTGTACGCAACGAAATTGCATTCAGTGCTTTGCCTGGGCTTATCAAACTCCATATCAAGAATGGCATGGATATGCAAATGACAAAGCCATAGCAAGGTGGGTTGGTTTAATTCTAATCTAGTTAGCTAGCTAGCTGGTTAGGTTTATATGCTGCAAATTAACGTAGTGCTAATGCTACTAAGTAGAGTAGCTACCTAAATTTATTGGATAAATAATGTAACGTTAGCTACTCTTCATCAGCACTAGGCTATTGTTGGCTAGCTGGCGTAGCATATTTTCTGTTTGTATTGCGGCTAGTTGCTCATAGTTAATGGTGTTAACGTTGTTGTCAGCAACTTTACTGCTGTAGATTCATTCCCCACATCTACAATGACATCTGGGAACCAACACTGGAGAAGCTGTAGCAAGCCCGCTATATTTCGGTTCTTGCGGATTATAATTCTACTGCTTTTTGTAATGTTTTTATTGCACACATGACTGACAGGCACAATGCTGGGAGGGAGGGAAGCAGGGATGGAGGGAGCGAGAGCGTGTATGAGGCAGAGGCATGGGGGGGTGCGAAAAAGAGACTGAACTAAGAGACAGAGACTACTATGTATGTATGTTTACAACTGAACTTGAGTTTTCAATTTAAATAAATAGTTATATGTTTTCATTTTGTTGATGTCTTTTCGTTTGTTGATGTGTCACAGTGTTAAGTTGTGTTAAATTGCCTTTTCTGTGTTTTTACATTTGGGCCACCAAAAATGTACTTTGGCCACTAAATTTAGGGGCTTGGCCACAAAATTTAGGGGCTTGGTGGCCCATGGGGCCAGTGTTTAAAAATATTAGCGTCTATCCCTGCTTTTCAGTTGCAGCAAAAGTTACAGCTGGCAGCAACTACCACCTGCATACAGTCAAACTATGATGAAGCTTTTCATCATTTCATCATTATCCCAAAGCAACACTCAACAAGCTTGCTTCAACTGAAATAAAGGAAGAGCTCATAGGATCAATTCACCTTACTGATACTCCAAACTGACTGATATAAAATGACCCGAGCACTAAACTGCTGCGGTTGGGCATCTAAAACAGAAAAATAAGAAAATAAAAAACAGACTCTTCACTGGTCGACACATTGCAGATTTGATGTCAACGTGATTAGACGCTCTGATTGGGTATTAAAACCCACACACTTGCGCCAAGAAAATTCAGGTATTTTTAAAACGATCCCTTTATAAAATCTGATCTAAATTCACTACCATCTTAACAACTTCACTGCATCTCCTTTGAAGCTGCATCAAAAACAGTCCAAGAACCCACTAACAAGTGTATGTATGTGTGTGTGTGTGTGTGTGCGTGCGTGTGATACCTTTGTGTAGTTGCCCGGTGGCTTTGGTCTTGTCAGTGAAGCCCTGGCTGCGTCTGTTGCTGGGGGCGCTGACTCCGCCTCTAGGAGTGATGTCACCACCAACAGCGGACACCCTTGCTGAAGGGCCGGGAAGCCTGATGGAGAGAGATACAGAGAGAGATAGAAACAGAGAAAGAGACAGACAGACAGACAAATAAGGAGAGAGAGAGAAGTAGGGGGGACCAAAACAGCACAAGACATTTAGTTTGTGATATCAATAAGACATAATTCGTTTTTCAGTGGCCAATTTAAACTGGCAGAAATATTTCTTGTGCACTATAAAAATAGACGTCATTCAGCCATCATCTTGACCAGCTTACGCCTTTTTTAGTGTCCCCAGGGGGGAAGAAGCCTGTCCCCAGGCTGCATAAAGCAGAAGGCAAGTAGACACCCTGCACAGCTTGTCAGTGCAACACACACCGGCACACCCAGACTCCCATCCACACCTAAAGTAACAGTCTCCTATCGCTCCTATCGCCTATCCTTGTCTTTGGAGAAACATACAAATGCCACACAGGAAAGCTTGGGTGAAACCCAGGAGTGCTAACTAAGCCACCGTGCCCCAGGCAAAGTCACATTTGTTTAGTTTTGTCGTGAATACTGCTGTGGCCAGCACACATGTAAGACATGGCTAATATAATCATGACAGGAATTTTTCCTTTGGTGAGATGGGCTTGGAGGTACACAACCAAGTCTGACATACACACAAGCCATCTAAATATTAGCATAGCTCAACAATAATGCAACCAGTCTGTCAATATTCATTAATAGCCAAGTTATTGATAAATACTAAGCATTTATCAGGGACTACCAAATATGCACAATGGACCTCATTCATCAATTGTTCCTATGTACAAATGTGTTCTAACACACCCATAGGAATTTTTAGCTCTGAGGTTTGTCTCAGAGACTATGGAAGAACCTGGTAACCTCTGAATTTATACAACAATTGGCTAACGCTGATGTCTTTGCAAGCCTGGTTGATTGCGGTTTGCAAGAGGTAGACAATAAATGTTAGGTGGAAGGAATTATAAATAACCACCAGGCTTTGCTACAGCCTGTCAGACAATCTTCAGGGCTACAAAAATTCCATGGATGTGTAAGAACAAATTTGTATGTATGAACGATTGATGAATGAGGCCCAATGTTTACATAGATCGATGTGCATGTTTATATAGACAGATTTTAAATTTTTTTTTAATTAATTTACTGAAAATCAAATGTAAACTTCTGGCCCCCCATTGACCCAAAATACTTTGAATAGGATGCTTCAAACTAGGGAATGGTATGTAACCCTCGAACAAGCAAGGGTGAAAAAGAGGGTGTTTCCCTCTAGTGTGAGTTTGTGTGTGTGTGTGTGAGCAGTATTAGCAGTTAACAGTGACACTCTGGGAGTGAACCGCCTTGGACTACATTTCCCTTAGCCTCACCTGGCTGTGTGTCTCGGACAGGACACGTTGGCCAGGACTAAGCCTACATAAATGTACATCTTTATTCCATCTCTAGCGTTAGCCAGGAGTCTGCGCCCATGGCTGTTATTCAGCCAGGCTGTATCAGACACAGAGCTAATGAGATGTAAATTCATGACAACAATATCATCCTGGGGCCGTGGGGAGGGTGCTGATTAAGATTAGGGGTATTTCTCTTTCAGTACCAGGATGTTTTTTCAAAACTCTCATTTCCTGCATACCAGTCACTTTGCCTGACCTTTATCTTATCTAACGTTCACAAAATGAGTTTACCTTATCATTTGTTGAAGTGTGGCTTAGGATCATTTGACGGTCAGTTAGGACTATAAAGCCAATATGCTGTCATTGTTTTTTCCAGATTTTATGTATACATAAGCATGTTGAAAGATGCATTACAAATTTGATGATCATAAAATAAATCGGTGATGATTATCTACATGCAAACGCCACACAAAGGGACTGGGATCAAAGCCAGGACCCTACAGGATGTGACTACAGTAAAATATAAACTAAGCTGCGCACAGAATAAATGTGATAGTTGGTCTACTCTCTCACTGTGTGCACAGTTTAAGATTAAGATTTTTCTCAAAGTAGTCAGAAGTACTCCATGCATGCATGCAGAGAAGTAACATTTGGCAACTTAATTACCGCGTTGTTATGTTTACCGATGATGGCAAGATAAATAAAGTGAGTTTTCCAGAGTGAAGCCACCTGCCAGGCAATGCCATCTGTTCAGCCTGTAGTTATACATGCTGACCAGAGGGTAGAGACATTGCATTGCTTTGGTAGACAGACAGCCTGCCAAAAGCAGGTGCAATGCAAATAAAACCTGGGATGGGCAGCATGCAAAAATCGCATCCTACAGCCAATTTTCAAGTGAACTATTACATACACCAAGACCACATGCTCCAAAAATGGATCAATAAAACGCAATAAAAAAAAAACACACACACACACACATCAAAGTCACTGTACCTGAAAAGATACAGCAGTTCTAAATTGTAGTCATATCAGTAGTTCCTTTGAACTAACCGTCGTCATTTTATGAAAGGGCATCACAGCAAACACTGTTTTTGTGTTAATTATTAATGTCACATTATATGCAAGACATGCTCATCAAACACACACACGCACACACACACACACACACACACACACACACACACACACACACACACACACACACACACACACACACACACACACATTTAAGGGTTATCTAAAGGTCGCTCACAGCCCATTGAGCAGGCATGCTAAATGAGGCGTGCTGCCAGACACAGACAACCATCCTAAAATGGAGCCTGGAGCCTCAGGTCTCTATCTGCTCAACACTAGCACTCATGCATATTAGATCAGTGCTCACAGTAGAGATTGCCCTTAATCATGGACAAAGAATGAGAACGAACTGTGCTCACATCCAAGAACAAACCTCAAACCTCCGTAAAGGATGAACAGTACCCCCCCATAACATCCCACACCTGTACGTTGTAGTTATTGGCTCCTTGGCGAGGGTAATAACTAAAACATACATTTGGCAGGGCTAAGTGAAAGTTTTATCAAGGTGGTTGCACAGGGGTTTGAAGCGGGATTATGAATTGAATTAGGATGTTATCAGATTTGAAATATTCAACTTTTTTGTTGTTAAAAATTTCAAATAGTTTAAAGACCCCCCCCCAAAATCTCTACCCATGCCCGACCAGCTCACAAAACGTGAGAATCCATCCATCCGTTTTTGAGATATCTATCTGAGAGGAAGACAGACAAGGGTAGGAAAGTATGAACTCTCCTTGGCGAAAGTAAATAATTATTACCCAAAACCTTTGTCCTTGATTAGGGGCAATTTCTACCAATCCCATTTCTGGGAATAGTAAAGAGGAGAAAGTCAGGGGAGGGGAGAGAGGGAGAGGAGAAGAGCTGGAGGGTGAGATGAGGAACAGGGTCACACATAAAAGAGAAAGTGAGGAGGATGGAAAAGGAGAGCTGACCTAGAAGACTTTTTCTGACCCAGGGAAAATTTGAGTAGTTTACTCTGAGAACCAACCCTAGAAGAGAAGACAGGCAGAAAAAGAAGAGACAAATGGAAGAGGAGAGTAGGAAGACAGAGAGAGATAGAGAAGTTTAAATTTGTGAATGAAAGATGCAAGATTCCATACATAAAGACAGAAAGAAAGGAAGACAAATGACAAAATGATGAACGGCGCAGCAGAAAGGCCAAGGGAGAGGAGAGGAACAATAAACATTGCTCCACCCAAAAGGAAAAATTCACTTGTAATATCGCAAAACTTGTATATTGTATTTCAAAAACTCAACATTTCAAGGTTAATGGTAAAATGTGTAATTCTGCATGAATCTTGAACTCCATCGGTCAGCAATGTGAAGAACAACAACGCATCAAAGCAACTTTAACCGGAAAGTCTTAAAGACATGTTTGTCAACACTTGCAAACGCTTTTGGTAGATATCTTTTGGATGCAATTGCTGCATGGTTCACTGAGAAGTGTGAGTCGAAGCCAAGTCTCTGCAGGGGCGAGGTATCAAACAACAATAATTACTCAGGCCAGTCCGGCTCTTGTGTTTCTGAATGCAGATATCTGAAGGGTGGGAACTGGGGGTGGGGTTGGGCGATGGCGGGGAGCTGTGAGTTTCAGGAAAGACCAAATATTGCACATTTATTTATTTACAGAAATCACATAGTGTGGCAGGAATGAGGAAAAACACAGGAGACCAAGGCGAGTTTGATGTTTATTCCTCAACTCCAAAAACCAACTGCAGCAGGAACAACCCTGCACCGTTGAGCTCGGGAACATAAACCACGCCCCCAGCTCACAGTCCTGCTGGGTGAGAGGCACAGCCCCTAGTGTCCGCCACACAGCCCCCCCCCGAACACCCAGAAGGGACTCCTGGAAAGAAAATTAGTGTCTCGCTGGAGGCTTAAGCAGCCTGCCATAACGGCTGCGCCGTCCCTCAGCCGAAACAGTAGGTGAAACACAGTCCAAAGCCGGCTGAGAAGCAGAACACTGAACCCGTGAAGACACTGCCGGGGTCCTGGAAGGAGGACGACCCCGACGGGGAACCTGGGCCGGAAACACAACTTCGCCTGCCACCCTGTGCGCCGGTTTAAGCCTATCAAGCGTGACACGCTCCCTACGCCCACCCATATCTAGCACAAAACCCTTAGGACCCGTCTCAAGAACCCGAAACGGGCCATCGTATGGGGGTTGGAGGGGCGAGCGGTGAGCATCATGCCGTACAAAAACAAAACGAGCCGACATGAGCTCCGCAGGCACGAACGACCGCGGAAAACAGTGGTGAACGGGGCCTGGAACCCGAGTGCTGTCGGACAAAAAAGGATAAACGGCCAGACAGGGTCGAGGAGCGGAACTCCCAGGCAAAAATTCCCCAGGGACGCGGAGCGGCTGACCGAGCACCAGCTCAGCGGGTGACGCGTCGAGGTCCTCCTTAGGAGCCGAACGCAACCCGAGCATAACCCAAGGTAAACGATCCACCCAGTTACCATCCGAGAGCGCAGCGCGCAGCGCTGCCTTGAGCAACCGGCGAAAACATTCACACAACCCGTTAGCCTGAGGGTGATACGCGGTAGTGCGGTGTACCTGCACACCTAAGGATCGCGCAAGTGCCGCCAGAGCTCTGACACGAACTGGGGGCCCCTGTCTGAGGTGATATCTGACGGAGTGCCGAAACGGGCGACCCAGGAGGAAAGAAAAGCGCGTGCAACATCCGAGGATGTTGTGGAGGATAGAGGGACAGCCTCTGGCCACCTGGTGGTCCGATCTACCATTGTGAGCAGGTGCGTAAAACCCTGTGAAGAAGGTAGAGGGCCCACCAGGTCCACATGCACGTGGTCGAAACGTCTGGCCGGGATCGGAAACGGTTCGAGGGGCGACTTAGTGTGCTGGTGGACCTTAGCGCGCTGGCACGCTACACATGCAGCTGCCCACCCCTTGACGTCCTTGCGGAGGCCAGGCCAGACGAACTTGGAACCGACCAACTTCACCGACGCCCGAACTCCAGGGTGCGAGAGGGAGTGAATCGAATCGAAAACTCGACGGCGCCAGGCCACTGGAACAACGGGGCGGGGACGGCCGGTGGAGACATCGCAGAGGAGGGCAGGACTGCCTTCCTGCATCACAGCGTCCTCTAGCTTGAGACCGGTATGCGTTGACCTAAGGGCAAGGACGTCCGGGTCGCTGGGCTGGTCGGCAGCCATAGCGGAGAAATCCACACCGAGGTGCACAGGACACACAAGCACCAGCGACAGACAATCAGCAACAGGGTTGGACTTCCCGGCCACATGCTGAATGTCCGTTGTGAACTCGGAGATCGCCGCTAGGTGGCGCTGCTGACGAGCAGACCACGGCTCAGTCACCTTGGACATGGCAAAAATCAGTGGCTTATGATCCACTTAAGCCGTGAATGGGCGACCCTCCAGCAGGAAGCGGAAATGCCGGGTTGCAAGGTGCAGTGCCAGCAACTCCCGGTCAAAAACGCTGTACTTGCGCTCGCTATCCCGCAGTTTGCGGCTAAAAAATGGGAGTGGCTGCCACGCATTCACCACACGCTGTTCAACCACAGACCCAACGGCTATGTCAGACGCATCGGTTGTTAAAGCTATGGACGCTGTGGGTGTGGGATAGGCGAGGAGGGCAGCGTTAGCCAGGGCGCACTTAGCTCCGTCAAAGGCCTGGACCTGTTCGGGAGTCCAGTCGACAGGGTCGTTAGCCTTCTTAAGCCGCAGGGCTTCGTAAAGTGGCTGAAGGTGGTGGCAAGCGCGAGGGAGGAAACGGTTATAGAAATTCACCATTCCCAAGAATTCCTGCAATGCCTTAACAGAGACCGGGCGGGGAAATTCCGCCACCGCTTGCACCTTAGAAGGCAACGGGACCGCGCCTTGCGGCGAAATGCGGTGACCCAAGAAGTCAATCACCGGCAGTCCAAACTGACACTTGGCCGGGTTGACTATCAGGCCGTGTTCGTCCAGACGACGGAAAACCTGTTTCAGGTGCGCCAGGTGCTCTTCAGCTGACGGACTGGCCACTAATATGTCGTCGAGATAAACGAACACGAAAGCAAGGTCACGCAACACCGAGTCCATCAGCCTCTGAAAGGTTTGCGCTGCCCCCTTCAAGCCAAAAGGCATGCGCATGAACTCAAAAAGCCCAAACGGGGTGATCACTGCGGTCTTGGGCACGTCCTCTGCGCGCACGGGAACCTGATGATAGCCGCGCACCAGGTCCACCTTAGAGAAAACAGTGGTACCTGCCAGGCGTATGGAAAAGTCCTGTATGTGTGGGATGGGATAGCGGTCATTGGCGGTGACGTTGTTCAGGCAGCGAAAGTCGCCGCAAGGCCGCCACGACCCATCCGCCTTGGGCACCATGTGAAGCGGCGAGGTCCACGGGCTGTTGGAACGCCTCACTATACCCAGACGCTCCATGATGGCGAACTCCTCCTTAGCTATAGCCAATTTTACCGCGTCGAGGCGCCGCGCGCGCGCAAAAACTAGCGGTCCCAGAGTGGGAATGAAGTGTTCTACCCCGTGTTTAGTAACCGCGGTGGAAAAGGCAGGCGTAGTCACCGATTGAAAATCCGCCAGCAAACGCTGAAAAACATCCCCTAATGCTAAAAAGTTAGCGTGTGTTAACGGCCCGGCTCCCCCTGTCTCGCACGGAACAGCATCAATTAAACGGCGGTTTGCAACATCAACCAGCAGACCATTAGCACACAGAAAATCCGCGCCGATAATAGGAACAGTAATGGCGGCCACTACAAAGTCCCACTCAAAATGGCGCCCGTGGAAGCAAACAGTCACCAACCTTGTGCCAAACGTCGCAATGGACGAACCGTTAGCTGCACTTAACTGTGGGCCGCCGCCTTCGGCCGACCTGTCTGTCTTAGCAGGAGGGAGTAGGCTCTTTTGCGAGCCTGTGTAACGGGGGCAGTCCTATGCTGTTCTATGCTGGTCAGCCTGCTGCACGCCCGTCACTCTCATCATTAGCTCTGCGTTGTGTTCTATTTTGGGTGGGGCCCCAGGTGTTGTGGGGGGGGGCCCTCAGTCTCTCATCATCATCATGATCAAGGAAGGAGGGGGGACACACAGCACTCTATTTGGCCCACCTTGCCATTTATTTTCGTTTAATATGGCACTCGCTGCTGTCTGTCTCATAACATAGCTATAGGACAGTCACCTCTCAGCTCTATAGCCAGCGCGAGCTGAATTCTTCTTTCTTTGCGGTTTCAAACCCTTCGACAAACGTCCAGTCCTCCAGCTGGAGCGGTGTTTCTTACGGACGTGGGCGTTGAAGCTCAACCACTGCCCGGACTTCACTCGTGTGCATTAGGAGAAACCGTCCACGGGACTCCGATGTAAGAAAGGATAAACAAGTATTTTATCCTACAGCTTGCAGTATCTTCTTACAGGGATACTCAAGGTTACGTTCTCCTCAACCAGCAAAACTGTGTTACGGTAAGAAACACGCGTGGCTCGGCTCGATCGCTGCTTGAGACTCCCCCCACAAAACAAAAATGGCCTCTCCCGCGTTCCCTCTTCCGTGTACCCACAAGACCTCTCTCTTAAAGCGACAGTACAAGTATATGACGGTCGTTATAAAACATACATAAAAGTAAATAATGACATAAAATAAAATGTAGTAAACACAAATAACAGCACACAGACAGGATTTGGTGATATTTCATACTCAAACAAAATAAAATAAAACATTAATTTTAACCTGGTCACACCTGAGTCCACCAGAAACCGTCTTCCTGACATCGTGTCCTTAATGAAGAGCAGCTCACTACGTCCGCCAGCGCCCACAGCTGCTACTGAGCGCTGGCCCTGGAGTTTCCCGGCGCCTCAAACGTGCACGGAGGGACGGAGCGCCTCGCTTTGCCGCCGAATCGCTGGTGGAAGAAACAGAGGCCTCTCCCGCGCCGTCTCCGGGCAGTCACTTCAGCCACCACTGCCGGGTCCGCGTCCTCCGACGTCGGCTGCAGAGGCTCCGATGCCACACTCTGCACAGAGAACCGTCTGGTAGCCAGCAGCACCAGATCGGCCTCCTCAGCCAAACCTCGGCAGTCACCAGCGGCCAGACACGGGGAGTTAGCCAAAGCCGCGTGCACAGGAGACGGGAGCTGGCGCAGGAAAACGTGCGGGAAAAGGAACCCACCTTCGTCTGAGCCTAGCAGCGACAGCATATTGTCCATGAGATCCACAGCCGTCCCGTCGCCCAAACCGGATAGGGAAAGGATTCTATCTGCCCTCTCTGCGGTAGATAGGCTGTACCTCCGGAGCAGAAGATGTTTGAGGGCGACGTATTTATCGTGTTGCGGAGGGGCGCGCAACAGCTGCATGGCCCGGCGTGTGGACTGCTGGTCCAGCGCAGCGACGACCAAATAGTATCTGGAGTCGTCCGCGGAGATTCCACGCAGGTGGAACAGCGCCTCGACATGCTGGAACCACGAGGCCGGGTCGCTCTGCCAGAACTCTGGGAGTTTCACAGCCGCGGCGAGAACGGCCGGCTGAGAGAGTTGGGGCGGCGTGGCCGAAGTGGATTCACACTCCTCTTCTGCTCCAAACATATCACGTCGGGGTCACCAATGTGGCAGGAATGAGGAAAAACACAGGAGACCAAGGCAAGTTTGATGTTTATTCCTCAACTCCAAAAACCAACTGCAGCAGGAACAACCCTGCACCGTTGAGCCCGGGAACGTAAACCACGGCCCCAGCTCACAGTCCTGCTGGGTGAGAGGCATAGCCCCTAGTGTCCGCCACAATAGCACCTTTAAATGGCCAACATGCCCAATGTTGGCACATGTCTGCCAGCGCTGGTCTGTGGGTAGGAGTGGGATGATATGAAAATTTTGTGTCACAATTATCCTGGCCAAAATAACTGTGATACACGATATTATCCCGATAATCATAAAACTCTTAAAATGGCACTAAAACATACTGGAATCATTTTACCATTCAATTTGCAAATATTTTGATTGCATCACTGATAGGACACAATTCTTTTTTCTTTTCTTTTTTTTGGCTGGACCAGCCAGCGGGTCAGCCCTACAAACACTGATGTCCCTAACTGACTGATGATGGAGTGACTGACTGACTGAGTGATCAGTTTGACACTATTGGGCCACTGGATTAGGTGACCAACGACGTCACTGATGTCACACGATTGGTCGGCCGACCACATGCATGTACTGCAGTAGTAGGTCTACTAATCCATGGCCGACCAACGACATCGTTGGTAAACACGGAAGTGGGAGTTTCCCTATAGGCCGTGAATCGACGCTGTGGTTCGCACACTAACGAACATAATATTGTAACGTGCATGGATAAGTAGACAGGTTGGTCCTTGACTAACGGGTCGGACCGTGTCGGACCCTTTAGTCGACTGGTTAACGTTGTCGCTTGCGGAACGGAAGATACGGATTCGCGTCCCAGCTGTGGTGACGGTGTGCCAGACGGCCCCCCGAATTCGCTACAATCTTTTGCTGCTCGCGGATACTACTAATGCCTCATTGGAAAAAAAAAGTCCAACTCACAAACACTTGCCCTAATAGCCACATGCTGAGTGAAAATTATTAGTGTCTTCAGACAGTTGGTGGTAACTGAAGCGCATTTATAAAGTGTGTCACTGCCGGACAGTCCAGTGAACATGGCAGCAGTGATCGTAGACAGGTAATTATTTCATATAAAACTTTTTTAACTGGCGCTATTTTTAACTGAATACATAACCGGGGTTTGAAAACCGCTGTCCAGTTCGGCCGCTGTTCCCGGAGCCGATGTCAAAACAGCCGCTTTCTAAATATAGTCGCGGTCCAGCCATATACTAGGTTTTAACCCATTTTTAATGAACATCCTTTTTAGTGAAAAACAAGGACAGAAGACTCTCGCCAGTACCCAGCAGGTAATCACAATGACAGTTTGCGCTCCGGCCTACAAAATCTCCTCCACTGTCACTCTCGGCTTTGGCGGGACTATCCGGATCTCATGGCGGATGGACGGAGGTAGCGTCCTCGCAAAACAACCCGGAAAAAAAACGGCAGGACAGTCACCAATCAGCCAGCAAACAGAAGAAACATTTACCTGATCATGCCGAAAAGACAGATGGAAAAAATTTCCGATGAAACGGTAGTCAAAACTCCGCGCCAAACACTACCGTCACCAACCCATTTGAGTCAGCGGTAGATGTGAGTCGCACATGCGCGAACGGAAATGGTTTACGGTACATAACTCCCAGCATGGAGAGAGAGAGAGAGAGAGAGAGAGAGAGAGAGAGAGAGAGAGAGAGAGAGAGACCTTTGACCTTTAACCAAGCCTTTCATGTTCCAATTCTTCATTCACATCAAGATAACCACATTAACACAAATACTCACATACATAGTGAAAAACAACAATTGCCATACACAGTAAAAACAAAAGGATACAGACCTTCCCCTATTTTTTTTCCCAGAAATCAAGAAGAAGCACTTGGTTTACTACAGTGCACGGCACATCCCCGTGTCCCCAAATAGAAATAAATCCTTCCAAGTTTGAACTAAGTTTGAAAAACATGAACTCAATTTTCAGCTGAGCAGCCACCAGACCCCTGAACATCAGTGTAGCATCTGGGGACCCTGTGCCTTTCATTTTGTTGAGAGATTTTTTTTCCAGGTCACTCATGTGAGCATATTCACGATTATCCCCATTTACAATTATTCCAATAATGGAAATTCCCCACGATCAACTTTTCGTGAGTGTTTTTTATATATATTTTTTTTTCTATCGCGATCCACAATAAAATCCTATATTGTCCCATCCCTATCTGTGGGGAGCGGGAACAGTTGCCGACCTCCGAGCTTACCTGGACTGCATCTCGGCCTGTGCTGCTTTCTGAGCGTGGGCTGTCGGGGCAGGAGTCCCATGCGGAGAGTGGCCGAGCTGGGCCGGGGCACTGCTCTGCTGGCTCAGGGGAGGGTGTGTGCTCTGGAGATGCGAGGTTTGGCGGTGGGGCTGCTGTTGCTGCTGCTTGTAGCGGGACAGACTGAAGAAGAGCCCTAGGATTGCTTTCAGATTCCCATTCCGAATTTCTGGGGATTAGTGAATCAGAATTCGACTCGGTTGGTTAATAATGTGGGAAACTTAAGAGACAAGATAGAATTGAAATACACAGACAGATGAATATAAATATACAGACATATACAGACACATTAAAGGAAAAACCAACATTAAGTGCCTTAGTAAGGTGTTGGACCACACAAGCCTCCAGAACAGCTTCAATGCTCCTTGTTGTTTCATCATAGGATAAAGATGATCACTCAGAATAACTTTAATTGATTTGCAGGGACCCTTCCCTCCAAGGGTACAAGTGGACCCAAACCATGCCAGGAAAATGCCCCCCAACAGCATAACAGAGCCCCCGGACCCCCTCACTGTAGGGGTCAAGCATTCAGCTTTTTCCTTTAATTTGTCAGCCATCTGTATGTGGAAATATATAAATATATATCTATTTGATACAGTTTGAGAACTGCACAAACAGTAAATGCCGGTCGATTCTGTATATAGAAATATGCATATGAAGTATGTATACTCTATAAAACATACTGTTAAAGTAGGGCTGTACCAAATAGTTCGAGGCTTCATTCATAACGTTGACATTCGAATTCTAAATCAACATTCGTATGCTACACAGCTTTATTTTCTTTTTTCTTTTTCTTTTTCTGCATGTCTGTTCATTCTGTTTAAACCATTGGGGTATTTGTGCATAGATATCCGCATTCGCTTGGTGCTCAAAATGAGCGAAATTCAGGATTACTTGAATGACAAAACCAGGGTAGATTCCGGGCCACTGACATGGTGGAAGAAAAATGCTGAACACTACCCAAAACTTGCAGTGACTGCTAGATGCATACTTTGCATCCCAGTGATGTCAACTACCGCTGAAGAATTTTTTTCCAAGAGAGGATTCATTGTGAGCAAAGCTAGAAGCTCCCTTCTACCAGACCATGTCAACAAGCTGATATCCCTGGCCCACAACAGGAAAAGAGTTAGCAAGTCCTAGACCACTGGGAACCACTGTTTGTAGTTTGGGATATTGTTACCTAGGTTACAGCCCCCATCCTTTGCACAACGAGTCAGTGTCGACACAAAGCGTGTAGTCACTAGACTTCAGATTTTGAGAAAAAAAATGCAAACACTTTAATTTGAAATGTTCTGATTATATTGCCATTTCTGTCATAGCATAATGTCGTGTCCTGGGTACGACGTTAAACTGCAACCGTCAGGTTGTCGGTGACTAAACTGGCACCCCCACTTCAACCCTTGGGTTGTTGTGAGGAGGGTGTGTGGACACCCAGCAGGACTAAAAACAAAACCTATCAAAGGGTGGATAAGTTCCTCTGTGAACCAACGGCCATCCATACCTGGGGAGGAGATAGGGACCACCAGGTACTCCCCCTACTGAAACACAATGATGACTCAACCTGTTGAGGCATCAGCTGTGCTCCTACGACCTCCATAGGTTACGGAACTGATGATGATGATGATGTTGTTATCTATAAACCTAAGGGCGTGATTATTATTTCATCATTATTTTATGCCCTTATTGGATAAGCTTACATGTATTTATGTTGAAGAAACTGACGAGTTATATTCATTAAAGAAAGTTGATTTAATAAAAAAGACCAACTCATTTAATCCATTGAATCACTTTATTCAAATTGAGGATTTTGTTTGAGGATTTTTATTTTTTGATAGGGTTTTTATGACGATGTCATAAAATATGACGACAGACATTCAAAGCTTCATTCGAAAACCTCAATAGAAGCTTCGAATGTAAAAAAAAAAAAGACATTCGGTACAGCCCTAGTTACAAGTGTACAAGACAGTGTCTCTGCTTTGCAGTTTTTCAAGGAATATTCCACTGAAGGACACAACCTATACACCATCTGGAACAGGTAGTGTGCAGTTAAATCGAAATAGACCCAGACTAGACTAGAGGGAGTAGATGCTGAATGCCAGCAGAAGAGTATAGTGTTCATTATAGTCACAAAGGAGCAGAGTTGAAACATTTGAGGGAAAACAGATGGGAAGAGGAAAAAGGCAGATGGATGAAAACAAGGAAAGAATATTGTTAGGAGCGAGGAGGCCATCGGGTCCAGTGAAAAGTGGAGAACTTAAGCCCAGTGCATCTTACCCTCAGCAGACAGACCCTGGATGTTGACTCCTTTCGCTGCCAGGAAACTGAGGCAGGCATCAATGTTTTCAATCTGAGATACAGATAGATAGACAGAGAGAGTGAGAGAGAGAGAGAGAGAGAGAGAGAGAGAGAGAGAGAGAGAGAGAGAGAGAGAGAGAGAGAGAGAGAGAGAGAGAGAGACATTTGTAAAACTCATTTCTGTCCACATTTGAATGTTTGTGCAACGTGCATGTGTGTCTGTCAGACCTTTGCATGCTTCCTAATGAACTGAACTGATGAATAACTGTAAGAGAAAGGTGCAAAAAAACAGACCAGGGACAGCAGAGAGTTGATCTGTTGGCCAGTGAGGAGTCCCCATTATTAACACACATTGATGGTGTTCATGGTCTGCTGTGCCGGCCTTACGCAGCAATGACGGTGATGACATAGTCAAAACAGGATTCAAACCACGCACACGCCTGCCAACAGAGTGCCAGAGAAACCGCGCTATTTACACTGACCTGGTTGCTACAACATCAGCTTCGACAACCCGCAGTTGTTCTGCACTGCCTTATGACTGGTGCAGGATGTGACTGGCTGATGTGCTTCATACAGAGATCATGTGACCCAACAATATACCTATTTGACGGCTGGCCCACGTAATCAGAAAATAAACCAGGTAGAATAAGCCACTGAGAACACAGGATCCATCTTTGGCAAACACAATGGGTGCTACACAATCAATATTACTTCAGGGCAGCTGAGCTCATTTTTCACACTGCAACGGAACGGTACATGGTTTAAGGAGGCTTTACTCTAAGGCAGGCGAGTCAGCTCTTAAAGACAGCCCTTAACAGTGACCACTGAAAGTGTTATACAACACACACAAGGCTTAAACCTGTACTCAGCCCTCTGTAATATGCTGTTCAGCATGAGAAAGACAGGTTCATTAGACATACCCTCATACACACTTTGTCCACTGAAGCTAAAAATAACAGTATGGCTCTAACAAGTCTATTTTGTAATAAAAGAAAATACATAAATAAACCACCCAAACATAATTGCGGAGCCTGTACAGATCTAGAGCAGCGATATTCAAACTGGGTTCTAAACTCAAACACACGTGAACTGTTTGCTTTTAAAAGAGGTGGGTGTGGGCAATGACTGGGAGGGTAGCAGTTCCCATCTAAAGATTAATTACATGATTATACTTAATAAGCGCCAGCTAGAAATAACTTGGCTTACAGCTCTTCCCTCGGTTGTGCTCTCGTGAGGAGGTGTCTGCCTAAAAAGAAATGTTGCAGAACGAGCATTTTAAAAACAAGAAAATCTATTTATAACATCTGAAACCTCCCCTTAATATTTAAATGTCTCTGCATTTCAGTTTTGGCATTCGAATTTTTGCCAATTGTAGTTATAATAGAATTCAGAAGGATCAGGGTGCATTCATCACTCTCAAAGGTTTATAGGGATAAGCCAAATTCATAAATTAGTCCCCAAGGGCCACAATTACAATTAGTGCAATCCTTGGACCCTCGACTCAGATGAGGAAGAACTCCACAAGAAAAATATTATCTGGAAAAAAATTGGGAGAAGCCTCGTGAAGAACAATAGCGGAGGGATCCCTTTTCCAGAACAGACATGCAGTAGGTATTGAATGCACAGAATAGACAAGAGTCACAGAATTACTATGTACAACCAGAGATTACACACAGAGCGAGGTAATGTAGGACATATACCATTAATACATAGATTATATAGAGCTAAAGATTAGCCCCTATAGTGATTGCTGTTGAACTCCATGCTCGACTGGCTTGTGGACGGGTGACCCTCGGGTCAGTGAAGGAGTTGCAGCAGCAGTGTTGTCCCCTGCTGTCACTGCTGTGACCCCTGACCCTAGACCAGCTGTCAGAGAGGCTGACATATGTTGTCCTCTGAGGTGAGCCAGTATAGAGACTTCTAGAGGAACAGGAGGAATGCAGAAGAGGGCCTTCCATAAATACCACAGGGGTCTTAACAGAGATATTATATCCACACCCCATGAATGCCGAATTACGCTGGTCTCTCTTCAATACCAGATCTGACTTCACCAACCGCATCCCATCTTCCTGCCCCCCAGACACACCTGAAAAGCTCTTGAGTTATGTAGCTTAGATAGCTACATGCTGCTGGAAATACCGACTGCTTCTTCAGAATTCAGCGACACAAATGCCAGGCCTGTCTAACCCAGATGCCCCCCAGCCCCCCCTCTAACAAGGTAAAAATATCAAAACCTCCAGCTATATAAAACCTCCCCCAGGGGCCGGAGCACAAAAAAGACAGTTACCTCACTGAGTGACAATATCCTGTCAACTACAGTCTAAAAACATCTTCCCTCTACATTTACTACAGATGTAAATATAGAATTCAAACTGCATCCCTCTCATTTGGACGACACTATCAGGAGTGCAAGGTTACTGTGATCTGTAATCATCTTGGAAAAAAAAACACCCACCGTTCCTCCTCCTCCTCCTCCTCATCATCATCATCACCACCATTCCTAAGAGTCTTTTACTTACCCTGCTCTCCTCCGTCTGCCACACAAGTTAGAGGGTGTTTACTCATTCCGACAGTATTCAGAAACCAAACAACGGTGATCCAAAATAACATTTTCAATATTGTCATCATGAATAATATAAACTATTACGAAATATGTGCTTTTAGTATTCTGGGAGCAAACATCTGAATGAGATGAAGCACAAATCACTCTGAATCAAACTTCGCGTTACATCCGCACAGCAGGGCTGATATAAATCGAGGTAATCATAACAACAGAAGACTCCAGGACGTCACATAAAGTGGCAGAAAGGTTGTTCAAACAAGGAAACATGACTACACTAACACAACACTCCGGTCACGCCTCATTCTCTTAGCAGCTATTGCCAACATTCACGCAAACATGAATTTACAATCAGTGCTGCTTTGATTTGCAATATACCTTGATAGATATGAAACCTCCCACCTGTCAGGATGGGTGAACTTTTCAAACAGCGCTCACACTTCTCACAACTTTCTCTACAGTGGCTGTCATCACCTACCATTCAGCCTGTCTGTCTCCGCTCTGGTCAACACACTGGCTCCCCGCAGCACAGGGCAGGGCAGGGCAGCAACCCTCCAAACAAACACTTCTGCCCCGTCACACAGTAACTACTGTGGTACACGTGCATGTGTGTGTGTTTGTGTGTGTGTGATTGAAAGCAACAAGCAACATGGGGAGAGAGAATGAAAGCGAAACAGAGAGAGGGGGAGAGGCGGAGAGAAAAAAAAGAGAAAAGGATTTAGTGCATGTTTCTGATGACACCAATCAGATTTCTGGAAGTTTTCTTCATTCTGACTGTTTTGACTGTGATGCCTTTTGTAATCTGAACACATATACGGGTTGTGAAACTCTGTGTGTGTGTGTGTGTGTGTGTGTGTGTGTGTGTGTGTGTGTGTGTGTGTGTGTGTGTGTGTGTGTGTGTGTGTGTGTGTGTGTGTAAATCTGTCAATATTATCTGTTACGCAAAGCCTTTCACTCTCACCGCGTCTTGCTACCAGCTCACATTCAAACTACCAGCAGCTGAGTTTAACCTAAAGTAGGAACGCCGAAAAACTCTCTGTCACGCAAATGACGCATGAGAACAAGGGCTTAGGTTTGGCCTGAAAGTTGGCAGGGAAAGTTGGGTGGGGTGGGGAGTGTAGAAGGGAGGTAAACTAGAGGTTAATTTTGTAAACAAACAACAGTAGAGACCTGACGGGGACAACAATTAAAGCAATACATCACAGGCTCTTGGTTCTATATATGTTACTAAATATGATATATTCTGAACGGCGTTGTTACATAGAATCTAATCTATCAGATTTACTCACTTGTAGATATCAATAATAGTGTACAATAATTACAAATTTGGACGCATTAATGGTGGCATGCTTCAAACTTTTTTCCTGTCCTTGCAAGGATATTTCAAACAACTTCCTTTATGCATATCTTGAAAAAAAATCACAGAATAAAATCTTGTAAATGTTTCTTCGGGAAAAAAAAAAAACTACACCTTCCTGATAATGACATCTGCTTGCTGTAAAGGGTCATCATGTGTTCAAAGGTAGATGGGATCAGGCAATTTAAGAGGGTGTTTAGGAAAGAGGACAGGGTTGACAGTGTCAAAAAGCAATATATTTATAAAATATATACAAAAAAGGGAAACTGTGAAAAAGGAAAGTGTCTTCAAAATGAAAAGAAATAATGAGCACTAGATAAGCGTAACATGGTACTATTTACAATGGGTTACAGAGTGCTTCTCCTCAGCTGAGACAGGGCAGACATATCTGCATGAACTTTACTGAATCCACACCAAAACCATCCTCCCACTACAACTCAAGACTGTATCAGTACTCTGCGACAGCACAGAGGAGATTCCCATGAAACAAGCACGAGACTGTCCAGACCCACAGTGCACCTGTGCTGCACATCCTGCTAAACGCCTCTACCAGGACATCCATGAGTGAGTGACCACAATGTGTGATGCATAGTGTTGTGGACTATCCCCCTCCTTCGGGAAAGCACGCCCGCGCGTATCCCACTTCTGACACCAAATTGTTGTGGAAACAAAAATATTTTGTCTTTGCAAGGTCTCTGGTGAGAATTGAAATAACAGACAAATGAAGCAGAGTTGTCTGGCTGAATTTAATTCTTGCAAGAAGGAGCAACGTCGTAACAGAGTGCCATGCAGTCTGTCAGAGGAGCTCAAAGAGGGGTAGTCCCGCAGTCACGTTTATACACAGAAAAGGGAGAGAGGGAAATGGAACGTCTCGTGGTTACACCTCAGATCAAAAGTCAGTCCAGACCAGTTCTTCGTTTGCGTTTGGATATCGGTTGTGGCCCACAGTGGTTTCTAATAACAGAAGTTCAATGAGAGTACAAGTGCAGGACAAACAGATGGTCTCTAATAGCAGAAGTTCAATAAAAGTGTAAATTTTTCCATTACAATAGTCCACAGCGGCAGTTGCGCAGCACCATGAGAATAAAGTGTAAATAAACAGGCTATTACCAGTACTTGGCCAAAACAAAACAGAAACTATCCAATTGTCACTTGTATGATTATACCTACAGATGAATTTTACATTTGCTAAAAAGCCACTTTATTTTGTCATTGTATTCTTACAATGAATTTGTTTTCTCAATTTAAGCCATCCTATTGTATAGGAGCAGTGTGCAGCTGCAGCACCCAAGGACCAACTCCAGTTCTTCTTTCCATTGCCTTGGTCAGGGGCACAGACAGGAGTATTAACCCTAACATGCATGTCTTTTTGGTGGTGGGAGGAAACCGGAACACCCGGGGGAAACCCATACAGACATGGAGAGAACATGCAAACTTCACTCAGCGAGGACCTGGGATGGCCTGGGGTTCAAACCTAGGACCTTCTTGCTGTGAGGCAACAGTGCTAACCACTGGGCCACCGCGCCACTAGTACATGAGCTCCAAATTGGTTCTAGTTGACTTTACTGCACCTCTCGTATCACAAACATGCAGGGAATTGGTTTATTTAAGGGAGACCATCTTATGACTCGGGATTAAAGTTTAAAAAAATCTCATGGCACAGTTTACTAAATAACTAGCTACCTACCAAGCATATGCCCATATAGACACTGCAAGGGAAAGCAGTCTGTTATGTTTTTTTTCCTACCCTTTTTGTACAGTCAACGAAAAGACATAAAAAAGACAAACCAAGCGTTTCTCTTAGATTATAGCCAAACTACTTACTCTCCATCCATCATCTATCTCCAACAATAGCTCGTACATTGACTGACAGGTGGTGCTGAGCGACTCTGTCCATGTGCAGTAAACCTGCCCTACAGCATGCACTGAGCCAGAATGTATGGACCATGAATCCTCTCTGGCCAAGGATGGAGACCGCAACAGCACCCAATGGAATCCATCAAAAAATGTGTCTACGTTTTAGCTGCGATTACAGGTCTAAATGTTGGTAGGGATATTTCAGCTTCCCTGACTACATCTACACCTATGCATGAGAACAATACAATATGCTAACACATTCATATCAACTGGCAAATTCAGTCAAGGGATACCATTACGCTCTTCCAAAGTTTATATCCCTGCATGGCCTGGTGCTTAAATTTCAAAATGCTACATTTATTTGCAGTGAATGTATTAACGGCATTTATTGAAAGAAGACAGTGTAATTAATGACTGTCTTATAAATGAACACGTTGTATACATATCAGTGTGTGTGTGTGTGTGTGTGTGTGTGTGTGTGTGTGTGTGTGTGTGTGTGTGTGAGGGGTGATACAAAACTGCTCACGAATTAGGGATGACTTCAACAATAATCTTTGGCCGTCTCAACTGTAATCATTGTGGAGCAGGGTGGGGCTTAGCAACAGCGCTTGGTACTTCTTGCAACCAACTGATCACCTGGCCTTTTATCAGCTGACACAGTTGAGTGCCTCTCTCTCTCTCTCTCTCTCTCACCTCGCTCTTTCTCTCTCTCTCTCTCATGCACACACACACACACACACACACACACACACACACACACACACACACACACACACACACACACACACACACACACACACACACACACACACGGAGGTAAGCATCAGTTCGGTAAGAGGTTTGGTCAAACATTAACCCAAAGCACCTTGCCTGCTGAATGATTAATCTGACATCCTTATGAGCCCTGTCCTGTTTAGCTGCGTCATACCACACCACCTACCTGCTACCGGAAACCGTTACTGTATGACACGTTTGCCCACAACCCTGATTCTGCGACATGTGCCTTGGACTGTTGCAGTGTAACAGTTGAGAGAATGAAAAACTGTTGGGAATGTGAAAGACATCGAGTGTTTTGACAAGTTTAAGGCTTGTCATTTTCAGTTGCACCTGCAGCTGAAGCAAAACATGTAGGTTGAATAGAAGAGAAAAGCTCTTGTCAGCACACTTCCTAACACACACACACACACACACACACACACACACACACACACACACACACAATACTAACAATGGCCTGAGTTAAAGAAGGAAAGTGCTTGTATTCTTATTTAACATTCTTAGGAGGCTCAAGGTGTTTCCTTTGAGTCTGTTTTTCCATCAGAGCCATCAGACAGCTTGGTGTGCTGGTTGGAGCAGGTTTCTACCTGTGTGGCTGTCTGCCAGTCAAACTGTCTCACAATTTTACCAAAGTTAAAATTCTGGCAATGCCGATGGCTCCACGGAACCATGGAAATAAAATTTAGGACTTTCTGCCCAAGAAACAGGACACTGCACTTACTCACAATTACTGCAACACAACAAAAAAAAAGACAAATTCTTTTTCTTTTTTCTCACTATCAAATCCAGCTAATGGTAGTTACCTGAATCTGTAGCTTTAGATACAACCCATGAATGAATATGTATTATGTCTTCTAATTCCTTTCCCTCACCTGCTACGACTTTATATGTTTCATTATGTCTTACATGTGAGCAACCTACCAATTCATAGTCCTTGGATGTGTTAAATTACTACACTAATAATACCGAGTCCAATACCAAAACATCTTCCTCCATGCAAATACAGTGCAGGTGGTCCCCCTTTTTACAAGGGTCGTTTCATGAACAGTGTGTGTGTGTGCGCGCACGCGTGTGTGTTTTTGCACATGCGTGTGTATGTTTATGTTATCCTGTGCGGTTTTAACAGCTCGGTGTCAAATCATCACCACCCCTCAAGGAGCAGCAGTCTAAACCTACACAGACTGAGCAAGGTCGATAACCTGGGTGGTGGGTTGATGCTGACACAATGAAGGGGGCCAATTTCATGAAGACCTGACGGTTGTAAAAACAGCCTTTCACAATCCCCTGCCAAGTCAGCCTAGAAATATACTAGTTTGAGCATGTGAGAGAAGGGCCTGTAGTTTATTACACTGTTAACGTATGAGCAGACTAGCTGCAAGCGGCACACCATTAGTGTCCTACAGAATCCTTAACATCTTTTTCTTCCATTTCTTACAAGTACGACTCCACCTACAGGTTATGGGCGAGCCCCACAAAAAAGTTCCCAACTTGAAGACCTCTCTCTGGGTAAGGTAGCTAGTATGCAGTTATTCCATATCTTACTCCACCCGTCCGTTTCATCCTTTTCCCCATTCCATTTCCCCAAACACTTAACATCGGACCATCTTTCAAACTGCCTTCCTGATCACAACGTTCAAGCTCAAGTACCCAAACTTGCTGGGATGCTTCTTTGTTTCACCACAATAACTCCATTCACATCATTTCATTTCATATCCTTTCCTTTCATCCCACTCTTTTCAGCCTAGTTCACTTCTATTCACCAACTAAACCTCTACAAATCTGTAGTTCCTTATATACTGATATCATTCAGGGGCCCTACTCTTCCTTTCTTCTTTTGTTCATCCCTCAGTTCCTCGTTAACCTTCATCCATTTTGTAACTGCAAAACTAAAAAGACATAAAACTTAACAGGAACTTTTGAGGTGCCAGTTAGAAGTTAGCCCTTGACACCACCTTGCTAACACTTTCAGCTAGCGTGCACATTTTCTGCAAGGAATGTTTTTTCTCGCCCGTATCTGTATTTTTTTCAAGGTTAAAGTTTACTTCGCACCCAAGCTCACACTATTCGTATAGACTGCATATTCAGCGGTGTGATAATGATTAATCTACAGATCTGTAAAAAAATTATCTGGTTGAAATATGGTTATTAACACGCTACGCTGCAGTGTGAGTATATGCAGTAGAGCATTCTTCTGTTGTAAACTTGTATTGCTAACGCTTCTAGCGTAGCCCTAATGCCTCTTATTTACAGAGACTTTCACTGACCGTGTCCTATTTCCACACTGACCAAACCATGATGACCTTATTCTATCATGCTTTTATTGAATCGATTTTATGTTTTTCATTGGTGTGATGGTTTGGAAACGTATCTTTAAAGAAGGGATACTCTCTGAATCAGATTGTTAAGTGGTCTAGTATGCTGATTGCTGCATCACAGCTAAACCCAGCATCCCTGTACACCAGACAGTTACAGCAGATAACCTGCTTGACTTAAGATGACAACCCACACCCTTTGCACAGTGAATATCAGCTTCTTGCTTCTGGACGGAGGTTTGTAGTCCCAAGGTGCAGAAAAAGTACTTTAATAGTAGATTTGTTCCAGCAGCTGTCATCTGATTAACAGGTCGTAGCAACATTGCACTTTTATCATTTTTGTCTATTGTCTGTGTTGTAAAATTTGTATCAAGATGGATGCCTTGTCTTTCCCCACACCAAATCTACCTGTGGGTACAAATAAAGTAACCTGAACCTGACTTTTCCCATACTAACCTAGTGTGTCTAACAGAGGTAAGCTACGTGATGGGGTGTTTGCCCATGGGCATCTTACCTTGATCCCCTTGCCCAAAAGAGCTAAACATAACTTAAAATAGTCAGAATGCAAACTAAACCAAAAACGGGCCAGACGTTACAAACACAAAGTAGCTACATCACACAAACTAAACTAGCTGGCCGATGAACTGAACACATGTGGGGGTTTAAATGGGAGACTGCACAGCTGATGAAAATTGGATGATTCGTTGACCGGTTGATTAGGTGATGAGGAGCACCTGGCGGATACCTGAATGTAGAGTCAGAGTTAAATACAGGAGGCAACACAAAACTATACGGACACACCCGTTGCCGTAACACCCCCACCCATTAAAACAAGCCCCTACAGGCTTGTTAACAAAACAAAAAAAAACACCCACAAGAACCCAAACAAGACAATGTGCTACATAACAGCAACCAAACAAAACGGTGGAGCACCTCAGCCACAACAAAGGGTCACCACAAGTAGCGCCGCTACATCCAAAAAATGACCCAAATATGGCCAGCACCTTCCCACCAACACATGGTCACCTACCAAGTGGCCCTCAACCACAACAGGTTACTGACAGACAACACAAAGTAGCACACACACCGTCACGGTGGCGACCCACGCTAAATGACGTAGCTGCGTTCGACCCGCAGGTGAACCAGCTACAACTCGTGACCCAACAGTCACAACACAAGGTGTGCCAGCGTGGACCAGCTGGTGGTGGAAGCAGAGAGCGCAGCGCGCCCCGCACTCATAGCCTTAAAGGTCTACCGTCCGCAACTCCCCTCCAGCCTCTCTGCCACAAATCCCGCCCTCCCAAATCTCCCACTGGAGACCTGACTCAGCCTGCCTCTCAGACGGGCGTCAGCACCCACGCCGAGTGCAACACAGGGGACCAGGGATCGAACCACAACAGCCTGGCCGGCAGCGCCGCCCCTGCATCGGACCTCGTCCGCACGAAGCTCTGCCACCAGAACCAACACCATGGCAGAGGATGAAAGGAAGTGGACCAGCAGCCACAGCCGTACCCACCACCAAACCAAGAACACACCAACAACACTAAACAATAATGAACACTGTGCTTAACATCACCCAGCGCTAACACAGCACACTACAGGATACAGCAACTAGCCAGACCAAAGCCGCCAATATCCCGGACGAGCCCCCATTTGTTACGACCCTCGGTCTGGAGAGGGTGCAACTATTAGTGTACTGAATAACAGTGAGGTGAGGGTGCAATACAGTGAGACATAAACGTATAAATATATTTATTAACAATGACAGGACAAGGGAACCGAACGGTTGCCAAAACAAACTATTAACAAAAGTAACCCACCCTTGACAGTGCTGAAAAGCACCAAACCTAAAGACAAAAGGTGGCAACCGCTGCTAACCTAGTGTGTCTAACAGGAGGTAAGCTACGTGATGGGGTGTTTGTCCATGGGCATCTTATCTTGATCCCCTTGCCCAAAAGAGCTAAACAACTAAACATAACTTAAAATAGTCAAAATGCAAACTAAATCAAAAACGGGCCAGACGTTATAAACACAAAGTAGCTACATCACACAAACTAAACTAGCTGGCCGATGAACTGAACACATGTGGGGGTTTAAATGGGAGACTGCACAGCTGATGAAAATTGGATGATTCGTTGACCGGTTGATTAGGTGATGAGGAGCACCTGGCGGATACCTGAATGTAGAGTCAGAGTTAAATACAGGAGGCAACACAAAACTATACGGACACACCCGTGGCCGTAACACAGACAAATTTACAATGTTGGAATAAAATCATGCAAGTTTTGCTAGAGCTGTGGCACGCGCCCGTCATCTCGATTGTTTGGTACAAGGTGGTCCTAAAACTCATTCCTAGATCTCTTAAGTCAGTCTTTTTCTTGTCTTTAAGTTCTGATGAAATCAAATATGGTTAATATTATCATCTTTAGTCTTGGCTAACACAAATAGTGAAGTTCAGCGACGGGAACCTTGTCAACAACCAATAGGTGTGCTCTTTCCAGCACCAAACAGGGAGCAGCAAACCAGGTAGATAGTAAACACAATATGGCAAGGACTCTGAGGAGCCACAAGTCTCGCTTCTCTTGGACGGTAGAAAAGGAGGAGAAACCAGTGGAATTGTGGAGTGAACAAGAGTGCCTCTTTGACGCGTCCTCCCATTTGTGATGTGCCAGAGCAGAGAGGGAATTATATAAACTAATAAATTTCCCCCAGTAGCATGATGGGAAATAATCTCAATAGGAATCTAGTTGTAGTCCTGCACGTGGTGACCCTTCATGACCTCCAGTGTTTGCAAAATTTTAGTCTGTGACTAAAAACTCAGTGGCTTATGACACACATTGTCTTTAGATGCGAAAGTGTGTCAGACTTTAGTCTTTTCAAAGTCTTTTCAAAGTCTTTTTAAAGTCTTCTTGTGTATGGCAGGCGTAAATCTTCAGGATTGTAACTTTAGGTGTTAATTGGCTGCAGTTTTGAAACTTTTGCTGGGGTCTCTGTTTCTCTGCAAGAGCAGCCATGGGCTTTTTAAAGCTCTACTTTACCAGCCAACTAAACTCCCTGGACTTGTGTGTCTGTATGAGTACAGATGTGTTTATGAGGATGTGTATATTTGTGTATGTGTGTGTATGTGTTGTGAGTATCAAAACACACAAAGCAGATATTTGCATAATGACTTTGCTTCTGTGATAAGAAATGCTTGAATGGTTCTGTTTTTTTTTCCCTCTAAAAGCGGGAAAAATACACACACACACACACACACACACACACACACACACACACACACACACACACACACACACACACACACACACGAGAGTAAGGGGGACAGGGGAAGTAAAACACTGACTAAAAATGGCTAGAATGACAAGTATGGGAAGTAGTGTGTGTGTGTGTGTGTGTGTGTGTGTGTGTGTGTGTGTGTGTGTGTGTGTGTGTGTGTGTGTGTGTGTGTGTGTGTTCTGAAAAGCAGGTTCAGCGATCACCAGTGGCCCCCCCTTTACTTAATTCGCTCTCTCTCCCTCTCTCCTTGGTGCTTTGACAGGCTTCAGCAGTCTGGCTCAAAGCCAAAATTAGCCCCCTCAGCTGGCACACTGGCCCAATTTATGACCCTTCACATTCAGCGGAGGGCGCTGCTATCTGGGGACAGTAGACCCATTTCCCACAGTGAATACAACACTCTATAAACAGCAGTGTCCTGTTCGCCTATAACCATGAATGTCTTCGAGAAAGAGCCTCTCGAAGCACAGAAGCACGGGGTCTCTCCAGTGGTGTTCACCCAACACAGCCAGGTTGTTTAGGTGGAATCTACTTTAGCCTGCAAGAGTTTTGACTGTCATCACTACTCAGCCTCTAAGACTGTTTTTCTTTGCCTACTGTGTTCACACCGAACTTAAAATTTTGGTTTGTTACTGGGGTGCCTTTTGCAGTCGTCACTGATGACAGATGGGGGGGGGGGGGTTCCCACCTCTGCTTGTGCCTACCCCCCATCTGTGATTCGGGTTCTCTGTACCTCCTATTGGAAGTGAGCCATCACTGCGATGGACCTTCGTTGATTTCCTCACATCCGTTCCCCCTGTGGAGTCGTGTAAATAACTACTACTGGGAAAAGAATTAATACATTGTGGTAGGAATGAGGAAAAACACAGGAGACCAAGGCGAGTTTGATGTTTATTCCTCAACTCCAAAAACCAACTGCAGCAGGAACAACCCTGCACCGGCGAGCCCGGGAACGTAAACCACGCCCCCAGCTCACAGTCCTGCTGGGTGAGAGGCATAGCCCCTAGTGTCCGCCACACAGCCCCCCCCCCCCGAACACCCAGAAGGGACTCCTGGAAAGAAAATTAGTGTCTCACTGGAGGCTTAAGCAGCCTGCCATAACGGTTGCGCCATCCCTCAGCCGAAACAGTAGGTGAAACACAGTCCAAAGCCGGCTGAGAAGCAGAACGCTGAACCCGTGAAGACACTGCCGGGGTCCTGGAAGGAGGACGACCCCGACGGGGAACCTGGGCCGGAAACTACGCCCCCAGCTCACAGTCCTGCTGGGTGAGAGGCATAGCCCCTAGTGTCCGCCACAACATCAAATTACATCTGACGTTCCTGGCATCCCCTTTACCTATTTAGTCAGCATACTAGATGTATATGCTCCATCCTATCAGGTTTGAAGTATTACAGATATGAGCACTGCACAGCTAGCATACTACTAGCATTGCCATTTGAACTTGTAGCACTGCAATGACCTCCCTCGCTCATGTTTCCAAGGGGAACACATTTTCATGAGCACCGTGTCGTGATTGGTAGAAATACTTTCTGGTCTGACAAGCTTTTTCGGTGGAACATGAAAGCTTCTGGAGGAGGGTCTCTTCATCTCCTTCTCAATTTGAACCAGGCTAAATGACAAGATTTTCTCAGATGCACTTGGATATTGTGGAAGCTGGTTTAAGAGACCACGTTTTGCAATAAATAAGGGGGTCACAGCTCAAAATCCCAAGATCCAGTTGTAGGTATGACACAGCTGTCTGTGTTGGTGTGGATGGATGTCATAGAGCACACACATTCACACGTTCAGCGTGTTATGTTTGGCATTGCTATGTTAAATCAATGACCACCAATAGTTTATGTGTAGATAACAGCTTCACATTCTAGCGGTCAAATATTCCTGTATAATTTACTGCACTACAGCTACAGTGTGGAGCAGCTGATGTAATAACAGCAAAAAGGCAACTATATTTTATGAAAACACTGTCAGTAAATGACCCAGCCCATCCCACATTTTTCATACTCAATACAAACAAGGAAGTGCCATCACGAAGATGATCGTAGTACAGGGCGGGATCTGATGCACCTAACATGCAGGGGTTTGCTAGGTGTATGTGAAAAGCTGTTGTCCAGGAAAAAGCTGGCATCTTTTTGCTTAAAGGGGGGTCTTGTCAACGATTCAATGATTTGAAATCCAGGGAAATCCCAGGGTTTTGGTGTGAAAGAGGCTCTAGAGATGGATGGGATACAGCCTTCTCTCTGGTGTAATATAATGAGGCATCTTTGGTTCCTCTCCAAACCCTAAACCTCACTCTCTGATGCTTTAAAGTCAGCGCCAACTGCCGGTTTGAGCCAGAGGGACTTACAATGGCTGACCACGAGGCCGCAAAAGTAAAAATAAATGGAGTAACCATCCCCATCTTGTGCAGTTCACCGACTCCCTGCACTACTACTCGTCTGAGTGTTGTGTTTGTGTGGCCCACATGCAGCGGTGAGAGAGGACATCAAAGGAAAGTGTTACTTCGCACGCTTGCACACAAATACACACAAACGCGCACACATACACACACAAAGAGGTGGATTTCACAGCACTCTGCCAAAATCAAACTTAGAAGGTCACTTACCATCTGAGAGCGACTCTTGGGGCAGCCATTGATGTCGTCAATCTTCTCATTGGCTGAGGAGAGGGACGAAACAAGAGAGGTGGAAATGAGAGTGGAGATAACAGCAGGAAAGAGCAGGTGGAAAAAAAAGAAGCTTTTTATAACGGGTCTTCCTGTGTCACTTTGGATAATGTAATCCTCTGTTTTGTTTCCAGTGGGTATGTCTCTCTGTCTCTCGCCTGGTCCCAGACAGTCTCTGGTTGAGTGAGGTGGGGAGAGGAGAGATGTGCGGGCCTGAGACATGAAACTCAATCTAGATGCGGCAAATGGGAGCGGGGCCACCAGGGGCCTGGTTGGGATGGGAGTGAACTGCTGCTCATTTTGGAAGTGGGCGTGTGTGTGTGTGTGTGTGTGTGTGTGTGTGTGTGTGTACGCATGTGTGTGTGTGTGTGCATGCGTTCGTGCACGTGCGTGCACTCTCTCTGGGATGTCTCCCCCCATTTCACAATGGCCCAACCCACAGCAGCTGAGACAGGGCCATCATCTCACAGCTGACAACTGTGCCAACAGCACAGACTCCTGCGTCAAGAGGCCCAGTCAGGCCCAGGGCACAAGTCCGCCTCAGGACCGACCTACCCCCTGCCAGGCGGGAAAACATCGTATTTTATGTCAGGTTAAAAAAAAAGAATACTCTCAATGTATCTTGATCAGCTGTCGCAAAGATGGCAACAAACCACCCACACATGCGCTCAGTTCACAGGGACCATTGCAGTTATTGGAGTCTCATCACAATCAATATCTCGACACTGTGTAGTTATACAATTAGCCAGGATTAACTAAATATTTTTGTCTCTATGAAACTTTACATTTTAATACTTTTTTTTCATTTCAGCATGCTTCCATAGAATCTGCAAGTGTGTATCTAAACATGTGTCATGCATAATATAATTTTCACTGTGGGTATCTTTACAAAGCGTGTGGTTTAGTAATTACTGTGCCACTTATTACATGTGCCTTTTGCCATGTCAATTCCACCACTGAGCTAAACTCCATCTTCATCATCATCATCACTCAATACACACACAACTCCATGTTATAAACTTTGTGATAGCAACACTCTGGTTCACATACACAGCCTCAAGCATACACCCTGTACAGACAGCTATGTGACAAAGCCAAAACATCCAGAACAGCCACGCTGCTGTCAGTTCCGGTCAGGCTTCTGTCGTTTTATGGCCGCCCCCTGGTTTATTGATCTGTCATGGCTCAAACCAAAAGGCTGCTCCGATTTCACTGGCAATTGTCTGGAGTGAGATTTCCCCAGCGGAGCAGGTCATCAGACAGGAAGGCCGAGCAGAACAGGTGAATGGAGCCTCTGATGGTTTGTTCAGCCCATTTCATTCGATACCAGAGAAATGGTGGTCAGCTGTCTGCCTGGAAGGAGGCTGGGTGCTTTTAGAGGGGAACAACTTCCCCGGAGATACAGACACACAGACCGACAGACAGACAGAGATATAAACAGACAGACGGACGGACAGAGAGAGAGACAGACAGATGGACAGACAGACAGAGAGATAAACAGAGAGACAGACAGACAAATGGGACGGATAGGTGGACAGATAGACAGTCAGTGAGCTAGACAGACAGATAGAGAGATAGACAGGCAGGCAGACAGACAGAGACAGAGAGATAGACGGACAGATAGACAGAGAGATGGACAGACAGAGATAAACAGACAGATAGACGGACAGACAGACAGACGGTCAGTCAGTAATTCTAATAGTCATTTGGTTGGTCAGTCAGCCACAGTGAGTCAGTTACTGAGTCAGTGATTCAGTCACACAGAAAAGTCAGTCTATAAGTGATTGAATCGGTCAGTCAGTCAGCTGACTAGTCAACTGATGGGACTCATAATTGTCAATGTGGTGGCTTCTACACGAGCCCCCCAGTAAGTAGTTTTCTGATGCAAATTCAAAAACTTGGACTAGAGGCATGCTGAACTAAAAGTAACAGTGAAAACCAATGATTAAAAAATACATACTTTCTAGCAACTGTTCACCTTGTAACCTGTAAGTCGCAGTCAAACAGCTTGTTGACCACACCAGGGCCACTCAGCACACTAACACTACAGCCTCCCAACCCTCAGGTTCACACTTTGACAGCTGGTGTCCAGTCCAGCTCAGCTGTGACTTGAGGCCACAGTAACTGGCACCATAACTACTGCAAATAAAATAACTTCAAGCATCATGTGCTGACAGCCAAGAAAATTTACACGTACTCAGAATTTGTCTGGATGAGATACTAAATATATGGACAAAAGGCCATGAACAAGATGTTTTAAAGCTGAAATATAATGTTACCTGTTTAAAAAATACAGTATCTACCTAACTGAGATTATGTCAAAGTATATGATTCTCAACTAAGTCATTAAAAACGGGTTGCTAGATAGTGTAGCGCGGTCACAACTTAAAAACGCTTGGAGACATTTCAGACAGTATGATGGGAGGACTTTCAGTGTGGCCCCTGGAAACTTCTGTGCATATCCCGTAAGGCCCACGAGCCTGTTCTGACCTTTCGAGAGGCGTCATGAGCATCATGAGCCTCCCTCGACTTGACATTCCTGCATTCCTGAGCAATATGGTGGGGCTGTTTTACAGTGAGCGCATTAAGTGTGAATTGAGAAATCTGGGTCAGTGACGTCGACAGTCGGGGAGGAGGGCTGCTGAGTCACTGGTCAGCTGGTGTGGGCACGCTCCGTCTGGGGTTTGAGATGAAAGGCTGCTCATGTGCGGGGGGGGGGGGCACATAAACAGAGAAGTTGATAGGACCAGTGACTAAGGTTGAGGATGAAGGAGTGATGGACGCCACGCTGACACTGACATCTCCTGTTCTTTGACGATGTCTAACACAGAGGACACCAATCCCTGCCCACAACCCCTAATAAATTCAACATGTTTCTGTATTTCATGCTTAACAGTGTATATTTTTTTGAAATGCCTCCACAATATCAGACAATTTTTAAAGATTTCTTTGAGAAGGGAATTTAAATCTCAGACAATAAAGAAACACACCACATGACCTGAACATGTCAACTGACATGCTAACATGTCATTATGATAAACATAATGGGTGTAAATCCACTGATAAATCCATTTTATTAGCAATTTGTCAGCTAAATTTCATCACCCCAAATTTCCAAAATATACATTCTCTTATTCTCAAAAATAAACCATTTTTGTTGGCAAAGCTGTCAACATAAGCCCTTTCAAAAAAAAGAAACTTTTTTTTTTAACTTCTAATTTTTGTCAGTGTATGCAGCGATCATTTCTCCTGACTGGCGGGTATCTCATTTCAGAATGAAAAGCCATTAAATATCTATCCTGTGCTGATGAGAAAGGAGCCGACGTGCGTCCTTACCGACAACCTGTATGATCTCAGCCAGCAGAACTCCGTCTGTGACGTCCGTCTGAAGGTCCTTGATCAGACGCTTGTGTCCTGACTTGGCAAGGTAGTGGTTGGCCCAGTCCGTGTAGATCTGCAGTCAAACGCACACACACAAACCATGGCATCAATTACAAGCTCCGGCATTGGAAAAAAGAAAAAAAAAAGAAAAAATCTCAACAGTACAGGGTTACCCCGTGATGTCAACCACCGCACACTTAAAACTCCCCAAACACTTGAAAAATACAAAAGATAAAAGTGATTGAAACAAATTTTACGATTCTAATAAAATAACAACGTGGTTGAATGGGACCAGAGTAGCCCTCTTGCTTTTGTTGGGGCGCCGGTCTGGCATATATCCGCGTGGTATTCAAATTGGGCCCATTGTGCTGAGTGAGAGCATTCATCTCTGAGTGCACGGCGGCTGTTTTCAATGGGCCATGCTGACATCACTCTCCTGGGACAGAAAAGGCCCTTCACTGCCAGGAGGGGGGGGGGGGCAAGCATCTGAATAATCTGAAAAGCTTCCTTTATAATTAGTCTCTCTCTTTCGCTCGCTCGCTCTCTCTCACCCCCCCTCCCACACACACACACACACTCTCTCTCTTAAGCAGAAGTGGGTTTCTATTTTGGGTGGGGGGGTCAGAAATTCAAATGTGGTGAACAGAACTTTTACTTTTTTTTTTTCTCCTGATGCATCCATCATGTTTTACAGCACCGATAAGCATGCCTTTAATCTGCAGAGGATCCGATTCTGAATGTGATTCTAACTTTAGAGCGGCGTCCCCTGAGGAATCTGAAACATGTGACGACTGCCAGCACCATAACTGCTGGCCGGGATGAGCAGCTCTGCCACCATCTTGCTTACTTTATTTTCCAAACAAACCCAGAAATGTGTAATCTGTCATGACTGGAAGGGAGGACAAAGGCAACGGCTAATTAGAAACCAGAATTTCAAGTGAAATTCAAGTGCATAGGTTGGTGCTGAATGGATGAAATGCATTGTTAAGGTCAAATAGAGCAGACTGAAGTACTCGTGCTCACACACACACACACACACACACACACACACACACACACACACACACACACACACACACACACACACACACACACACACACACAGAGAGAGAGAAGCAGGTGAGGTGTGTGTCACGGCTGTGACCCTTGTTTCTTTATCCTTTCAGTGTAAAGAGACCTTGGGCCTGTCGGTTGTGTTACTCATAACATGAATCACTGTTCCCCTGTTGGCAAACAACAGGTGTGAGCACTGAGCACTTCAAAGGCAAACACACACACACACACACACACACACATCCTCAATCACAATCATACACAAAAACCAACACGGACAGATGTATCTCACACCAACAATCACGACAGACAATCATGCAAGCTCTCACTCTCTCTCGCTCTCGCTCTCTCTCTCTCTCTCTCTCTCTCTCTCTCTCTCTCTCTCTCTCTCTCTCTCTCTCTCTCTCTCTCTCTCTCTCTCTCTCTCTCTCTCTCTCTCTCTCTCACTCACTTTTTTTTCTTTTAGGGAGTTGTTCCTTATTCGATGCGAGGGTCTAAGGCCAGGATGTGATATTGCTGTAAAGCCCACTGAGGCAAATTTGTAATTTGTGATATTGGGCTATACAAATAAAATTGACTTGACTTCACACACACACACACACACACACACACACACACACACACACACACACACACACACACACACACACACACACACAAAAAATCATACACCAAGTGTGGAAACAAGGTTTGTTGCACTCCACAACCACATAAAAAAGAGCTTTAGGGGACACACTGAAATCACCCACACAGAAGACCCAAAGACAAACACACAGGGTTATAAAAAAGTTGGGAGTCCCACACACTGCAGCCTTCCAGCAAAAAGATTAGGGCCTCATCCTTTCAATTTACACACTGAAGAGGATAAAGGAAACACTTAAAAGCTGTGTGTGTGTGTGTGTGTGTGTGTGTGTGTGTGTGTGTGTGTGTGTGTGTGTGTGTTAGCCAATACAAGAGTTTGCTTTGAAGTAGTTTCAGACAGGTAAAATGAGGGGTTGCAGTGTAATTAAAAACCAGGTGAAATGGGTGGCTGTCAATCACTGGGCTCCAAAACACAGGTCACACGACCTCAGGGAAAGAGAGGGGGAGCACGGACAGGGTACGAGAGCGGGGGTATGGGGGTGTGGGGGCAAGTTCAAACAGTTTCCATTTAAATGGTGTAAACTCATTCTATAGAAAAACACTTCCCAAAGACCCGTCCAATCCCCCAAGCTACTAACATCTCTCTTGTTCTCTACTTGCAAAATGCCCCTATTGCTGCCTTGTTTAGAAACCTTTTCACCATTGCTTTTGTTTTTTTTAAGTACCTTACAAAGCTCCTCCCTACACAGTCATTCCAAAGACAAGGGGTCATCTGTTAATGTATTTTCTATTGTGTGGGGTCTGTGTGTTGGCCATCTTATGTAACATTGGCAATGTAGATATTTTACAACTGCCATTATAAGTCACTCCCGACAAGAATAATCATAGAGATACCGCAAATATAAATTGTCTATGTAACATTTACCTTTTTTAACTTGTGAATGTTACAATGTTAACTAGTAAATATAATGTGTGTGTTTCTATTGAAACATCCTTGCAACATTGTTATCATCTGGGCCTGAAGGCGACCTCAGGTCACACCCTATTTTTAAACTTTAGTGGGCAAATGTACACGGTTTACAATGTTACAATGTTACAATTTCATTTAGCAGACGCTTTTATCCAAAGCAATTTACATCTGAGAGCTAACACAACTCAAGCGAGGATCTAGTTGGGAGGTGACAGCGCAAGTAAGTGCCAAAAAACTAGGTTCAAGTCCGATAGGAAAGATGAGAAATTAAATTAGTTTAGAAATCTGTGATGTGATGTGATGTGATGTGATGTGATGTGATGTGATGTGATGTGATGTGATGTGATGTGATGTGATGTGATGTGATGTGATGTGATGTGATGTGATGTGATGTGATGTGATGTGATGTGATGTGATGTGATGTGATGTGATGTGATGTGATGTGATGTGATTAGTTTAGGCCCTGTGATGGCCTGGCAGTCTGTCCAGGGTGTCTCCCTGCCTGCCGCCCAGGGACTGCTGGGATAGGCTCCGGCATCCCGCGACCCTGAGAGCAGGATAAGCGTTTGAATAATGGATGGATGGAATGGAGTTTAGAAATGAAAATGTCAGAAGAGCAAAATGGAAATCCCATCTATGTCACATGACTCTGAATCAGTGTTGAACTAGTTGAGCAATGATAGACATAATCACACCGATACTGCATCTTCCCTGATCAGAACTATTGGTAAAGGGAGAAGCGGGGCTACAGATTGAGTCAGGGAGAGAGAATGTGATCTGAGAGATACTGCAGACATATCCATAGATATGACTGACTGACTGACTGTCTGTCTGACTGACTGCCTGACTGACTGTCTGACTGGAAAGAAGGATGTACCCCTGATCCAGCCAAGCCCATTCATATAAAAGGAAGCCACTTTTTTTGAAAGAAGACCTCAGTTCTAACACACACAGACTGTAAAACATGTGCGTAAATGGAAAAATCAGCAGTAATGCTCCTCAATTCACATGACTCTACCATCCAAATTACTTCCCCAGTAGTAGGGCTTGGCGATATGGACAAAATTAAATACCGCGATATTTTCGACTGAATCAACATCGACATTTGGACAATACTGTAGAGATTACAATTAGTAATGTGGATATGATGTCTGAACAGGTAGAGACAAATAGAACAATCTAATAAGTTCAGCAACTTACATCTCTTGACTGTAATGAAGCCTTTAAGAACAGGAAAAGACAACCAGTGTTGGGAGGGTTACTTTTAAAATGTATTCTGCTACAGATTACAGAAGCAGAATATAGAAGACTATAGAAGCAGAAGCTGAAGAAATTATATGTATCTATATGTAGTTATTTTATTTATGACAAGTATATCCATATCTCTCATATAAATATCACAATAAAATACAATATAACTATGTATCGTATGGAGAAGTGTATCAAGATTTAAATAATACCGTCTTTGATAAATAATGATCCTGTATAATATGTTAACATACCAGGTATTTGGGGCGATTAATACATTTCCTTGTTGACGTTAGGAACTAAATGACCTGGTATTAAAATGGTGAGCCAACTGAGAAATGATGTTGCCATACCACGTTATGATATTGTCATGATGCCACAGCACCATCTACTCCACCCACAGACTGACACAAACGCTGCATGACTGCTGACAACATCAGCCAGGCGGGATAGGCCATGTCCTGTGAATCAGTTCTTGGAGAGGGAAAACCCCTCACCATTCTCAAGAAAGCTGCCAGTAAACTGGACCCTCTCATTGTGAGACTGAGGGTCTTTTTTAGGAGCTGTGTAACAGCGTGGGAGATATTCCCCTCCACAGAGAATGTAGTGTGATAATGAACCAGAGATCTGACTCGTTCACCGTCTCTCTAAAGCCCTATAGAACCTGTGGTTATCTCTCTCTCGCCCTCTCTCTCTCTCCAATTGTCTCCATCTCTTTCCCTTTCACACACACACACACACACACACAAACACACACACAAGTTTGCACAGCTACGCTTATTAGGACATTGCTTTGACTTCCATTCACTGTGGACAGTCTAACCCTGACCCTAACCTTAACCATAACCAGTTTATGCCCAACCTTACCCTAGTCTCAATTCACACCTTGCCCCTAACCTTGACCAGGAGGGCAGAAATTACGTTTTGCCTCAGTAGGACTGGGCTTTGGTCCCTATGAGGACTACTGGTCCTGACAAGGTTAGTGTTTATACCGAAAAGTTCTCCAAAAGGCAATAAAAATGTGCATGCATGCACACGCACACGCACACACACACACACACACACAAACACACAAAGATCCAGACAGGGTTAAGCCAGCGGGAATTAGTATCAGATTCAAAGTGACATCTTGTTTAAACTGGGTCAAACACAAGGGCCTATAAACAAGCAACAGTGTTGTGTGGATTTCCCAAACATTCAGCTCATAAAAGCCCACCTCCCACCAACCCAAATGCACAGTAACAGTAAAATCACATAAACATAAGCCACAAACTGTCTCATTGGCCAGTTAGGTTCTCATTACCGACAATTAGACTTGAAGTGCCACACACTGTGCATGCGTCGGCATTGTGGTTTACTGCCAGAAGCTGTCATAATTGACATTTTTATCTAGTTTTTAGCCGCAATTTTATGCTACTTTTAACGACTTTTTGGAACAACTTTTAATTGGCTTATGGTTTGCTTGTACTGTTTTCTGGATTTTATCTGATCATCAGTTGTTGCATGGTGTCTCCGAACCCGTAGTGCTTTGCGCTGTATGTGGCGAGCACTTTATGGACTCAGCACTCTGCTGTGGCCGTGATCGGTGGTTTGTTTGTTTATATTTATTTATTTATTTATACTTCCTCACTGCGGTTTTTCTCTGATTTCTGGAAATACAGCCGTGTTCCCATTTTCCCATTGCTGATCGGGGGGGGGGGTGTTGCTCTTAACACACTTTTTGCACCAGTCCAAACTGGGCTGTATCCAGCAACGGCAATGCTACAGATGTATTTTCTCTCCTCATAGCATGTCTCGACCTAGCGTAGAGGAGTCTGAGCTGTCCAATCCGAAATCCGAGCTCCACTCCATCGAGAGCCTTTTGGACGATGTCCTCCAGCGGCAGTCTCTGCTCCTATTCCCGGTGGATCTGCTGCAGCCGGATGCTCCCAGCAGCAGCCTGGCAGAAGGCCCCACTCCTGGCCCGTCCACTGATCACCCCCGCTCCTGGGCATCTGTTGCGAGGAAGGGGAGAAGGATTTCTCTTCCTCTGTTCTCTCCAGACGTGGATGAAGACTCTCTCCTGCTCTCAAACTTCTTTGGTCCATTTGATCAGCTAACAGAGCTAACGACTACTCATACACAGTCTGCTCCAGAGCTGTCTGCCCCAGTCTACTCCAACAAGAGGATGCGTCAAAACTCCCCAATAACCCCGGCTTATCATGGGAAACGCCACAGATGTCTTTCTCCTCTTGCTGTCTCCAATCTCGAGTGACGCCCGCCTGTCCCTCGGTCTCCAACCCACCCACTCAACGGAGCACTGGACGCAGCTGTGGCCAGCAGTGATGTCATCTGCAGCGGCGTCTTCTATCCATCCATCCATCCATTATCCAAGCCGCTTATCCCAATTGGGGTCATGGGATGCTGAAGCTTATCCCAGCAGTCATTGGGCGGCAGGTGGGGAGACACCCTGGACAGGCCGCCAGGCCATCACAGAGCTGACACATTCACACCTTGGGACATTTAGTATAGCCAATTCACCTGACCTACATGTCTTTGGGCTGTGGGAGGAAAGCGGAGCACCCGGAGGAAACCCACACAGACATGGGGAGAACATGCAAACTCCACACAGAGGACGACCCAGGACGACCCCCAAGGTTGGACTATCCCGGGGCTTGAACCCAGGACCTTCTTGATGTGAGGCAACCGTGCTAACCACTGCACCACTGTGCCACCTTCTCCGGCTCAATGAGTCCAAATCTGAGTTCCTTTTATCCAGCCCCCTTAACTTAACTGGTGAGCTGGAAAAGAGTCTAGGGAACCTGTCCTCCAATTTCACGCACTCTGCCCGCAATTTGGGTGTCTTTTTTGACTCCAAGCTCTGTTTTGACACACAAATCACTAGGGTAGTAGTCTTGCTTTCTCCAAATTAGGAACATCACAAAAGTTAAAAATGTTCTATCTCAAACGGACCTTGGAAAAGTCATCCATGCATTCATCTCATCACGTCTGGACTCCCTGTATTCAGGACTCAGTCAAAAGTCCATGTCCTGCCTCCTGTTTGTCCAAAACTCAGTTGCCAGACTGTTAATAAATTCCAAGAGACATGAACATATCACTCCCATTCTTTCAATGCCTCACATGCTACCATTTAGGTATAGGATTAATTTTAAACATTTACTAATTACTTTTAAAGCCCTATATGGCCTTGCTCCTACATACATCACTGATTTACTCACACCCCATGGGCCTGGTCGCTGCCTGCGCTCCTCCGGCAGGTCTTTTTTAACTGTTCCCTCAGCCAGCCTCATTACTAAAGGCGACCAGGCATTCTCTGTAAGAGCCCCACAGCTCTGCAACTCCCTACCTGAGAAAATTAGGCTAGCCAACTCACTGCCTCCTTTTAAATCACTTCTTCAAACTTACTTTTACAGGGAGGCTTTTTTATAGTAAATCCATTGCTGCTTAATTTTTATCTATTTTTTATATTGTTTATATCTTACACTTTTATAATTTTACATTTTTAATTCTTTATATTTCTATGTTTTTCTTTCATCACCTTATTTTAATTGTTTTCAACATAATCCTTGTTTTATCAGCTGTAATTCTCTTCGTTTTAATTAGTCTCTTGTGACTCTATCCTGATCGTGTGTTACCTTGTTCTGTGGAGCGGATCTGGCGTTATGTCCTATATTTTTATTGTATTTTGTTGTTTCATCTTGACTATGTGTATTCTTTTATCCTGTTGTGTAAGAAACCTTGCAACGTTGTTTAGAAAGGTGTGATATCTTGTCTCCGCCTCGTAGTGGCTCCCCTCCCTGCTCCGACGGTGCTGCCTCGCCAATAGGTGATATTGCATCCCCTGATTGCAAGGCTCTCCAATTTCATTGTTTGAACGACTATTGGGCGGCACGATGGCACAGTGGTTAGTGTGGTCACCTCACAGCAAGAAAGTCCTGGGTTCGAGCGCCGGGGTAGTCCAACCTTGGGGGTCGTCCTCTGTGTGACGTTTGCATGTTCTCCCCGTGTCTGCGTGGGTTTCCTCTGGGGGCTCCGGTTTTCTTCCACAGTCCAAAGACATGCAGGTCAGGTGAATCGGCCGTACTAAATTGTCCCTAAGTGTGAATGTGTGTGTGTGTGTGTTTGTGTGTGTGTGGGCCTTGTGATGGCCTGGTGGCCTGTCCAGGGTGTCTCCTTGTCTGCCGTCCAGTGACTGCTGGGATAGGCTCCACCATCCCCGCGACCCTAAGAGCAGGATAAGCGGTTCGGATAATGGATGGATGATTATTATTATTACAGTAGCACTTACAAATAACGCAAAATAAAAACAAGTTATATAAATAGGCATGTACATGTGCAGCGATTGCCTCATGCCCGTCGACCCAAAGAAAAACAGTGTTGACGCAAACATTTGTACGGGCAGGAAGCAACAGCCAGTAACGAGTTACCGGTTCCAGTGGCCGGATCCTTTCCTCATTTTGACTGTCACACATAAAACACATTCCACATTCAGCATCCACACTGCCCCCGGCCTGCTGTTGCTATCCCAGCGTGTGATGTCCACAAAGGGGGCATGACGCATCCAGACCCTCCCTGTGGGAGATGGTGAAGGCAGCCAGACCATTACACAGGGAGAGTGCCCTCGTGTTGGCAGAGAGCAAGCGCCCTTTCTGAGGGGAGAGAGGCTGAGTGTGTTTCAAGACCAGGCTGGCTGGTGCTCGCAGATGCGGCGCTTCAGAGGAATAGTTTCAGCAAATGTCACGACACATCATGACAACGGCTGATTATAGGGGGAGCTCAGCAGATGTGCTTTTCTGCTGTGTGTGGCTTTAAGTGTGTGTGTGTGTGTGTGTGTGTGTGTGTGTGTGTGTGTGTGTCTTTTTGTGTCTAGAGGGATTGGAAAGTCACTCAGCAGGGGCAGTTACCTTGCATTACTTTCCTCTTTCATCTCTGCTGTTGCCTGCCAGACACTGACTTGTCAGAGAAAAACTGGTTTGCTGAGTAAACAGAGATGCACCACAACTCCAGCCTCAACGTGGACTCACACACTCGAGTGGGCTTTCACAACATCTCCAGTGCGTTAGTTGAAACAAAGGTCTCACATACAGCTTTTTTTAATCCAGCTATACTGATAACCTCGGGTATATTAGGCTCATTACTTCCAAGGTTCAGTTAGCCGGCTAAAAATCATGGCACTTAGCGTGTCATTATGAACTAATCTAGCAAAGAGAGCGAGAACCACAAAGAGAGAACAGCAGGACCGGAGCTGCCACAAAGCGCTATCTCTCACGAGAAGCTTTCAGAAGCACTCTGTGCACACTGTGCATGACTGAGTGCACCTAAGACACACTCCGATAACGCCGTTTTCTTCCCTCGACTTTTCAAAGAAAATCTACTTTTGAACTCCGCAGACCAAAGCTTGCTAATATGAAGCCTTCTAACACGGGCCAACATTGGAAAAATATTCAGGACTTGCGAGGTGAGAGGGCAGCAGCGCCATATCCAAGCAATAAGCAATCTCTTCTATGAGCCTGCTGAAGCCGTCTGGCAGCAATCCCTGTGACCTCCCTCTACCCGAGGTCCTCCATATAAATACTCCTGGCTTCCTGAGGGAGAGAACACAGACCATGGCTCGACCCCAAACGTGGCTATTTCAGGGTGACCCCCTTCTCTCCCTGACTCGCTCCCTCCACTTTAAAGACTTTATTCCTGCATACTGATTTCTGCATAAACCAGGAGAAACCTTCCTCCCTCGGTACTCATATTGCTATTATCTCCCTCCCCTATCCTGCTTTCTTCCACCATGGATGCTTACTCGCGCTTCAAAGCCACAGGTTAATGTTCACGTCTTTGTCTCCTTGTCCTTTCTCCATGCAGAGCCTCGGGTTGCTTACCATTTTGTAGTGTCCACAGGAGACGTGGCTGTAGCTCCTGGTAGGCACACTAAGGCTCCAACACGCTGCCATGCAGGCCTGACACCTTCACCTTTGCACAGCCCAGAAAACCACCAGTGAAACATCCACAAGACCAGGAGAGGACAGATGAGAACATGCCCTATCGTGTAGACGAGGTGATGGGGGTAAATATAGCCAGCCTGTGCCGTCTCACATCTCCTGCCTCTGACTGCCTGGTTGGCTGGCTGGTTGTCTGTTTGGCAAACTCTGGATACCCCTCTTTAAATTTACACCTTTCTCACTTCTCTCTCTCTCTCTCTCTCTCTCTCTCTCTCTCTCTCTCTCTCTCTCTCTCTCTCTCTCTCTCTCTCTCTCTCTCTCTGTCTGAGTCAACCACACTGACTAAGCGGTAAGCTCCACCCTCTTCTACTCATACATCTAGAAACATATTCAGAATTAGAAGTAATGTAAAATCCCAAATAGAAAATAAAATCAAAATATTACAACAACAAAAAAGAGAAAGAAAACTGTTACCAAGGTCGCCGATTTGTGTGCTGGTCCTGGCTGCATTTACCCAAATCTGTCAAGAATCCACCACCTACCTGGCACTGACCTCTGACCGTCCCACCCCTGTCCTGTCTCCACCTCTGCCTCCGCCCACAGCCCACCCCCAGATTAACATGATGAATGTCTCTCTCCTAGAGGTAACAAGCAAACACGTCCCAGAGGCCCTGTCCTCCTACACACCTGGCACTGTACATCACTGTGTGGATACATGCACCTACACAAACACACACACACACACGCACACGCACACACACACCTGGCACACACACACACACACACACACACATACACACACACACACACACACACACATAGAAAAACACAGTCAATCTCTCCCCTGGGAGGTCTCGGGACCTTGACAACAGGAAAAAGTAAAAGACGGAGAGACCTGAACTTATCACCACGAGTTACTGGATACAGCGCTGTCCCAGAATCAGCTTCTTCCCTGAATTAGGCTTTTAGAGTCTCTCATTTACCTTGCATTTTGCACATTTTCATTATCACTGTGTATAGTCACTAAGTCAAGTCAAGTAGGTTTTATTTGTGTAATTGTTTAAGTAAATCAGTTAACACAGTGTCTACTTGCCCACCTATATTGCATGCCCATGTGTCCTGGAAGAGGGGTCCCTCCTTTTGACACTCTTCATGAGGTTCCACCCTCTATCTTTCCTGTAATGGATTTTCCTGTGAATTTTTTCCTCATCTGAATTGTGGCTCTAAGAATCTCAATTAGGGGTTCTTGTGCTCTGTATCTACCCCCCCCCCATTTTTTTTCTCCCAATTGTACCTGGCCAATTACCCTACTCTTCTGAGCCATCCCGGTCACTGTTCCAGCCCCTCTGCCGATCCAGGGAGGGCTGCGGGCTACCACATGCCTCCTCCTCTGATACATGTGGAGTCGCCAGCCACTTCTTTTCACCTGACAGTGAGGAGTTTCACCAGGAGGACGTAGCACGTGGGAGGATCACGCTATTTCCCCCAGTTCCCCCCCCACCCCGAACAGGCACCCTGGCCGACCAGAGGAGGCGCTAGTGCAGCGACCAGGACACATACCCACATCCGGCTCCCCCCCTGTAGACACAGCCAATTGCTCGACCAAGCCGGTGGTAACATGGGGATTCGAACCTGTGAACCCCATGTTGGTAGACAACAGAATAGACCACCACACTACCCGGACTGTATCTATAATTTTTTACAGTGGGCATATGTAGAAAGCCATTTGAGACTAAGGGACCAAGACTAAACATGACTTGTTGCAGTGTGTTTCCCACGCTTGTTGCACTCCTAACAAAGCGCATCTGCTTGCATGGAGAAAGTCTATGTCTTGAATTACTTAATTAATCCAGTCATTAATCATGCCACTCTGTTAGCCATATTGTTGGGGAATGAGCCAAATCCCTCTATTCTCTGAGAGCACCCATAACATGAGTTTGGCACCTGGTGATTATTTTAAGTCTTAATTTATCAGAAAAAGGTGTTTTAAAAAGGAGGGGAATCCAGCAACAGCCTTCTTCACATTCATGGTTCTATTCAAACACACACACACACACACACACACACACACACACACACACACACACACACACACACACACACACACACACAAATATGTGTATGCTCCTTGGCTTGGAGCCCTGACTTGTAAGAAAGGGGAAAAGCGAAAAAGAAAAAAACATCTGTCTTTGGCTGTAGATGAGCATACCTCTTGTGACACTTGTGTTTGTACCCCGCACTGTTTCCTGAACTTTCACCACAGGTTTTCTAAAGCGGATATGGAGTCCCACCCTGACAGACCTAAAGTCACCAGCTATTGGCCAGGCCGACACATCAGCCAACTATCAGCACACACCAAGACATGTGCATACCAACTGACGGGCCATCCTGACCTCAAAATAGCAGACAGTCATCTCCTCATGATGCTGTGGGCTGAGGTGGACATGTGGCCACCCTGTGGCCCAAGCTGGGTCAGCCAGCAGATGGCTGATGGGAGAATGATGGATGGATTGATACACTCCCCCAGTCTCATCCAACAGGAGGACCCAGGGAGGGGAGAGGGGCTGGAGACAGGTGGGGTGAGTAGAAGTGGTGGTAGTAGTAATATTAGCATTAATAGTAATAGTAGTAGCAGTGGTGGTGGCAGTAGAAATAGCAGTAGTAATAAAAATAGTCGTGGTCAAAGTAATAGCAGCATTAATATTAGTATTATTAGCAGTGATTGTGATAGCAGCAGCAGCAGCAGCAGCAGTAGTAGTAACAATAGTAGTAGTAGTAGTAGTAGTGTCAGCAGTAGTAGTAGCAGTAGTAGTAGTAGTAACAATTGTAGTCATAGTATCAGTAGTAGTAGTAGTATCAGTAGAAGTAATAGTAGTAGTAGTAGTATTAGTAGCAACAATAGTACTACTACTACTAGTAGTAGTGGTAGTAGTGGTAGTAGTAGTAGTGGTAATGGTAGTATTAGTAACAATAGTGTTATGGATGTGGTAGTATAAGCAATAATAAACAGGTTTTGAGTGAAAATAAACCTTTTCTTTGCCCTTTTCAGCTCACCACATTGTGGCATGAACAGATACCATTTCAGACGCACGAGTTTATCTTAAATACATCAGCTGTGGAAGTCATCATTTCAATGTGAAAATTAAAGTCTACCAGACGCAGCCAGATGGTTTATGTGAAATCAATGCCCCTGTTTTGCATGATATGACAACAGCGTGTTGAACAGGAGAGTGTCTGGTGAAGGGGTGGAGGGGGGTCCTGATGTACCAACTGCTATGCTGCTGATGTTGACCAACATCCATGTCTGCTATTTGATCAGAGGGGAGGGCTTGATGGACATAGAGAATAAACACCAATGTAGACAGAGAGAAAGAGAGGGACAGAAGGGGAGTGAGAAGGATGTATATGTATACATATACATCCTTCTCGCCCCCCCCTTCTTATATAGTATGAACTGTTACCATTTCATGATACATTTCAGTTATATTAGATCACTTTACCAATGTTGTAAATGTAACATTAATGAAAAATAACCATACACAACTGCACTGAACTGAAATAGAGACTGTCAGAAAAAGACAGTGATGGAAAGGCAAGTTTCATCCTCTGGTGTTCATCTGCATATAGCGGCAGTATGGGATTGGCAGTGATTTGCTTTTTCTGTTTTCCTCCATCACCACCACAGACCACAGCGGAGCTGTTGCTCCGGCCCCAGCAGGAGGCCCAGTGGTGGGGAAGCTCCATCCAGCCACTGTCTCTCCCCTCTGGGCTCTGGTGAACACACACACACACACACACTCACACACACACATGCGTGTGATGTGGCTTTGAGCCCCTGAAGCCCTAAGCAGGCTGAGTGCTGCGGCGGTGCAGGCCTGCGCTAAATGAAACCCCCATGTCTGTGCTTGTTCTCTGCACTCTACATGAAAGAGATGTGGCTTTGTAAGGCATGGAGGCCATACCAGGCTCATGCCACCGCCCCCCCCTCCACCCCATACCAAACAACTTGGCTGGAGATGCTTTCTATTGCGGGCCATCTATTTATCAATCAATTGAACTTTATTTGTATTACATATTTCAGCTCTAAAAATTCAATGTAATGGTCTCTCCAAGGGTGTATGTTAAGAACAGAGGTTAGGTTTGCAGAAAAATAACATAAATAGATCAAATGACATCAATAAAATGAGGGGGAAAGAGCAAAAACTGTGTGTGTGTGTGTGTGTGTGTGTGTGTGTGTGTGTGCGTGCGTGTGCGTGTGCGTGTGCGCGTGCGTGTGTATTAGGTGTACTTTGGCTAACTAGTGAACCTGACTTTGACTCTCAGTTGAGGAACAGCTGTTGAGAATGGAGCAGCCTCTATGGCTTTGGCATAGAACCCGAATACATTTCTTTTTCTTCTTCTTCTTCTTTTGGCTTGTTCGCTGTTTTTCAGGGGTCGCCACAGCGGATTTTATAGTTTCCATCAGTACCCTGTGAGGGCACTGCACCAACGGCGGCCATTGTTAACTCGGGCCTTGACCGATCCAGTATGGTCTTGTCAATCCGCATACTGATTTGGCAAAGTTGTACGTCGGATGCCCTTCCTGACACAACCACTAACCCTGTGGACGGGGGCACAGGTAAAGCACTGGATGCCACCCCAGTATTCATGGACTAGCGCCCATGCCTGTCACCAGAACCTAAATACATCTAATTCTCTTAAATGCATTAACAAAAAACACAGACAACTGTCTGAGTAGTACAAAAAACACACCCCATGAAAACAATGCACATTGAATATTGTCAATTATCATTCCTTTCTTTCCTTTCTGCTTTGCAAATGAACTGCAATTTTCATATCTCTCTCTCTCTCTCTCTCTCTCTGTCCACCTTCCAGTATCACTACCAACAAGATTAAAAAGAGCTGTGTGCATACAAATAGTGAGTGGTGATTTATGCTGTGTGGTCCATGTGTTCACAGAAAGGCCCATCACAATCAAATAATCAATACATGTTTACTAGGAAGTGATTTACGGACACTGACTGCACGGCATAAAAAAGGCGATTTTAATTTTTGAGTTGCATGCACGTGTTCAAATATGTGCGTGTGTGTTTACATGTGGTCTGTCTCTCTCTTTTGAACCCACAACCAACCACACACACACCCGAATAATGAATGAATAATGAAGGAACCGCAATGCATGCACAAACACAAAAAACACATCTTAAAACTTCCAGAGCACAATGAAAGTAAAAAGTCATCAGCACATGAAAGAAAACTTCCTCCCTCTTGCGCTCTCTCTCTCACATACACACACACACACACACACACACACACACACACAGAAACAGACACACACACACACATACACACGCATGCACAGGCACACACACACACACGCAGAAACAGAAACAGACACAGACACACACACGCATGCACACACACACACACATACATACACACACGCACACACACATGCACACATACACACACACATACACACACAGAAACACAGAAACAGACACACACATGCACGCACGCACGCACACACACACACACACACACACACAGCTGACCCTGTGCCCTGCTGGTCTGCTATCAGCCGCGCTGTGTGGAGGCTAGCGGTGTGCAATTAAACTAGCCAGTTTATCAGCTCATCTCGAGACTCTGCTAATAACCTCCTCTCCTTCCCGCTCCTCTTCCTCTTTGCGCCCATGGAGATAAGAACCATGCCCGATGACAGAGAGAGATAGAGAAACCAGGAGAAATAGAGAAAAAAGACAGAAAGAAAGAGGGATAAGGAGTGAGCGAGCGAGCGAGAGAGAGAGAGAGAGAGAGAGAGAGAGAGAGAGAGAGAGAGAGAGAGAGAGAGACAGAGAGAGAGACAGAGACAGAGAGACAGAGGGTCTTTCTCCTGTATGCAGCCCTGTTGACACTCAAGCAGTCCTATGAAAACAGCTCCCTCCTTTCCTTGTATCAGCTATTACAGAGATCCGATTTCTCATTTCCTCACACGGCATGACCTCCCTGCACCTGGCTGCTGTTGTTTTCATCGCAGTGTCCCAGATCCTACTGAATATTTATCACCCGGGCAAGAGGACACAAAACAGAAGGAAATAAAGCAGAATGTCTGTCTGGCTGTCTATCTATGCATCTGCCGATATTATCTGTTCTTTTTGCATGTCCATCTGTCTGTCTGTGTATCTGCCCGTCTCTCTGCCAGTCAGCCTGACTGACTTTCTGTCTCTCTTTCTGCCGACATATTGGTCTTTTCCATCCCTCTGATTGACTGACAGGAGCGGAAAGACGTTTTCACACCTTGGGGGAAACGCTCAGTGAAATACTGCTAAGCCTTTTTAAGTTTTCCCAAATGCTAAGTCTTTTTAAGTTTCCACAAAAACTTCAAAGTACAACCAGCGTCAAGGTGAGAGCAAAACCAGGACGCACCCCTTAAGCAGTTTCCGTTGACTGATATGAAAACTACCAACACTAATCCCCTCCCTGCCTGAAATCTGACACTGCAGTTTAGGCTTAGACAAGCGTTTAGACAAACGCCACCCCCCAACACATCAACACAGACCAGACAAGAAATAAGGAATAAATAAAATCAAAGTCATGGATGCCCTGATGGTGCAGCATCAGGGGAGGGACCAGGAAGAAAATCTGAGGGCTGCTACCCAAACTCAAACAGGCACACTGTGATCACGTGGGACTTGAAAAAGCAGAAACACTCAGAACAAACCACTAAGTACTACAATTTCAATCTACTGAGGAATTCCACGATGCAACAGCTGTCTCTTAATGCCACCTGGAGCTGACCTCTGTGATGACCCCGGAAGCATTTTTATCCTACCAGTTTCATGGTGAAGTTGTTCTGTTCCCAGCGGCACAGCATCAAGCTCATCTTGATCCCACTTCCTCACAAAGCACCTGCCTCAGCTCCACGGGAGGGCTGCTGGTAGACCAGCCTGACCCAGACACGAGCCATCAGAAGCAGGGGATAAACCTAGAAACGTGATTGGACCAGAAGACGATGCTTGAGCCAAGCTGGACGGGAGCGGAGGAAGGTGCAAAGAGGAGGTTCCTGCTGAAATTGTCCCAAACAGACCACCATCAAGATCCACTTCAGCCAGAACAACAACTGAGAAGGAGGCTGCTGTTACTCCTTGCTTTGGCCTCTGCAGGTCTCTCTCTCTCCACCCCTCTCCCTCTCTCTTTCTGGCCCTCTCTCTCCACCCACTCTGGGGTCTGGAAAATAAACCTAGGAGGAAAGCGGAGCTCTGCCGTGGCCTCTGCCGCTTATCTGACGACCAGCCAAAGCAAACGCACCAACAGGAGAGGACAAGGAGGAGGAGGGAGAGGAGAGGAGGGGGAGGAGAGGGAGGACCTGTAAGTAGTAAGTAAGTGGAATCCCCCCCCTTCTTCCTAAATCTAGCCCCCCCTCCCCCACTATGCCTCCCCCATGGACGCCCACAGCAACACATTGTGCTCACCGCTTTTCGGTGGAGCGCCCTTCATATGGGAGGGGGTAACAGACCTCTTAACCTTTCCACCCCTCCTCATAGCACCCCCCCCCAACAAACACAAAGACGAAAAGAGAGTAAAAATCAAAGAAAAACGCGATGTTTGGTGCAGGACTGATAACAGTGGAAACACGAGTGTGGAGCGGAGAGGGAGAGAGAGAGAGAGAGAGAGATCAGAGACCAAACCACACTGAACTCCACACCAACCATCACTTCTATTTATTATTTCTTTAAGCGGCCCCTCTGCTTTCTGTTAAAAAAAGATGTGTTTTATTTTGCCGCGGCCGCAGATGAAGCAGTCCGGTCTCTGATCAACCATCACCCACAACTCTCTGCAGAAGCCCTGGGTATTTGTGTGCGTTTGTGTATGTGTACACAAATAAGCATGAGTACATATGTCGAAAGCGCAGGATGCCCTCCGTTTGAACGTGCTCCAGCCCCCTGTGCACGCACACCCCGCCGCGGACCACAAATTATAAGCTGAATTTAAATCTTGGGAAACGGCCCAAGATTTACAGTGCATTCCCACAGAAAGGGGGGTTTGCCTGATCATTTCCAGGGAGCCTGCACATTTAAAAACCCTTCGGCACCGTGCAACGCTAATAACACACAGTCTTTAACTGGTGTGACATTTCTAAGTCTTGTCAAGATAGCTTACGATTTCCCTCTGAAAACATAATTTTCTTGTTTGTCGTGTGTGACAGCTGCACACAGCGCAGCCAGAGTAAGGAAACGCTTGCTCGCGGTTGCACTTAATCAAATGCATAGCAGCATATGAAATATGAAAGCCGGAAAAACACAGACGAACAAACTTTGTCTTTAATATACTATTCTTGGAGGCGCATTATTCTCATAGTGTTTAACGTCAATGCAAACAGCCCCTCATGGACTAACTTATCTACTACGGTCCCATTCACAAATGCAGGGCCTGGCTGGGGGTGAAAGACTATGTATGAAGTACACACAGCAAACCTGGCTCCTGTGCACCACCCCTCCAACACATCAGCCCTGGGTGGGTCCTAACCAGCGTGTGATTTACAGATTGTGTGCTCTAACTGTACATGCAAACAACATGTCAGTGTTTAGGGTTATGTGTTTAACAGTTTTAGTGCAAGCCTTCAACAACCTCATTAAGCAGTGCCCCGGTGAATGGCTGAGTACCCTCCCCTTTCACAGCCCTGCGAGGGCAGAGATAAACCTTGCTGTGTCAGGCACAATGGGGAAGAGGAGGAGGGTGGGGGTAACCCCTACTGCAGAGGGGCCTTTGTTTCGGGGAAGCCCTCCACCACCACCGACAACAACACAACCACCACCACCCCCCAAACACCCTCCCTCCTGGTTCCCAAGGCATGGAGTTGAGATGTGTGTGTGTGTGTGTGTGTGTGTGTGTGTGTGTGTGTGTGTGTGTGTGCTGCCTGGGATGGGGGAGGGGGGTCGGGTGTAAGAGACATATGGACTCGCTGGGGGCACAGAGGGGCACACAAAGGCAAAGTAGAGGGGATCCATTATGGAGACCATGGCAGACCACCACAGACTTCTATTTCTGCTCCACTCTCACCTTGACTGTGAGTTTTCTTCCTCTCAGCCACTCTCCGATAAGCAGCGTCCCACTTGCTTAGATTTAATTTTTAACTACTCTTGCGGAGAGCGGCAGAAACGGCATTATGGTAATGTGATGTATGATTACCACAGAGTTTAGGTTACATTATGGTGCAACCGAGCAGAACGCAAAACACTCAGAGTCTCAAAAAATGCCATCTGGGCCTGGTTGCTATGGGGACCAGCTGTGACCACCTTGCTAAAGATGAAACCGTAGATAATCACGTCACATTGTTGCCGTTGTGATTGTGCTTATGCAGCGCTTTTGGCTTTTGCCTGTAGTCATTACATCTAATAAGGCAAAGCATCATGTCCTTCATTATGTAGGTGGTCAAGGTGTGATCACCTTGTCAAGTGATAGATTCCCCCTTTCCATTGTGTGTGGGGGGAGGGGGGAGAAAGAGAAAGAGAGACAAAGTGGGAGAGAAGAAAAAGGAAGAGAGGAAATAGGGAAAGAGAGAATCAATAAAAGGGCGACGAGAAGAGAAAGGGAAGGAGAGAGCAGAGGAGAGGAATAGAGAGAGAGAGAATTGTTTCTGCCTCACAGTGAATGAGATGCTTGTCAACAGCTGAGCTTTGGAGACCAATTTTAGCATTTCCCACCTATCTGCCAAGCTAACAGATTGCCTGTGTCAACGCAGCTCGCACAGATATGTACAACGGCAAATACGCAGAGGCAGATTCATTGCAGTTTTATTCAGGTCGAAATCAGGGACACTAAACAGTGTCACGTTGTTCCTGGAGTTGGGGATGAAAAATACTTAAACAAAATCCACTTTGTCATCCACTCATATACAGAAAAAATAAAACTCAATGCAATATTGCACAGCTGTAAATCACGCCCACTAACTCTGAATACAGAGAGACGTGTCAAACCCAGGACATAAAACGGGCTGGATGCTGTGATATGGATCCTTTAGATTACATGCTCGGGAAAAGTATAGCCGACTGCCACATGGTATACATGTCATGTACAAAAATCATCTAAATCAGTGATGCAGGGGCTACAAGCTTTTGTGGAATCTGATGTGACAGTTTTTACACCGAGAACAGTATTATTTTCATGATACCAAGGCCACTTCCTACATGAGAGAGGCCTGTTATTCCCCCCGCCCCCGCCCCCGCCCCCATCTAGATTTGAGAAAATTACAACCTTGCAGGTAAAAAAATATATTAGGCAGATGGACTCAACACACACTCGGTAATTTTTTCATGTTGTAGTAACTTGATATACAGACGAGTGACAAATTAAAGGAAAAACCCGAACGCTTGACCCCTACAGTGAGGGGGTCCGGGGGCTCTGTTATGCTGTGGGGGGCATTTTCCTAGCACGGTTTGGGTCCACTTGTCCTCTTAGAGGGAACGATAACTGCAAAGTAATACAAAGTTATTCTGAGAGATCACCTTTATCCTATGATGAAATATTTCTATCCTGATGGGAGTGGTCTCTTCCAGGATGACAATGCCCCCATCCACAGGGCACGAGGGGTCACTGAATAGTTTGATGAGGATGAAAATTATGTAACTCATATGCTATGGCCTTCACAGTCACCACATCTCCACCCAGTTGAACACCTATGGCAGATTTTGGACCGGTGTGTTAGACAGCGCTCTGCACCACCATCATCAAAACACCAAATGAGGGAATATCTTTTGGAGAATGGCGTTCATCCCTCCAGTAGAGTTCAGAGACTTGTAGAATCTATGACAAGGAGCACTGAAGCTGGTCTGGAGGCTCCTGGTGGACCAACACCTTACTAAGACACTTAATGTTGGTTTATCCTTTCATTTGTCCCCCGCCCTGCTGCATCAATAATTTCACTATGTTGAGTTCAGTTAGACTGGGAGGATGTTGTTGTCATGGTAACAGTCCAACATCAATGCTGAAACATTTTTTTGTTAAAGCTATTACTTTTTTGAGCTTCAACTGACATATCAATGACAAAAAAATATATTTTCAAGGTATTGAATTTTGCGTTGTGATTTCTTTGGGAGATGTACTTGAATGGTGCTGGCGTGCCTACACAACACTATGGTGAAGCATTTTGTGACAGATTTTCTAGTGATATTACACGTTAAACAAAATTACTGAAAACATCTCAAGCCAATACCAAACATGCATATTTTCTTAAGCCAGGACATAAGGATATTGGATGTATGTATAGCCTACCCAATCTAAAATAATATGTAATCTACTGTGTATTGTGATGTTGACACAGTCGCTGTTTCCATCTATGTCTGAATGAATAATCTCATTTGCCACCACAGGGCTCCGATCAGAACAGACTGCATTATCAGATGGCGGAAATACTGTCTTTACTCAAAATCTACAAAGGACTGAAAAACAGCACCACCCTTGTTTGTGCTATGTGTTGTCCATCTGGACCAAAACACAGGCTAAAACATGGAAAAACGATGCAGCATGGAAACCCTTAGTGTCTAACGCCACCTCTCAGTCCTGACTTCATGACTCGGAGGATTCACAGTATGTTGTACTGACTGACTGAAGTACTTCTAAATCTAATGTCTAACTCTCACCAGGAATAAAAAAAACAAAATAAAACACAGTATGCACTGGATGCACTTAGTGGCAGCTGATGTCATGCCAGCTCCCTGCTGGCTCAGTGGAGGTCATGGAGCGACAGCAGCCAGCCTCCCGACTGAAAGTGACCCAGGGGTGCACTCCTCTGGGAGGGGTGACTCACGCCCCGGTGACCCCTACCTCCTGGCATCCCATCTCCACCCCCACCCCCACTTCCACGCCACAAACCACAACCAACACAACACCTTCTCCCATTTCCAGCAGGGAGAAAGAGGATGGAGGGGCTGTGTCAGTCTAATAGGGGGGTGGCCCTCACAACAGCTTCCCTGTGACCACTAACATGAAAAAAAAAGAGAAAGAGATGAAGGGAGGTTGAAAGAGAGGAGGAGAGGAGGGCACCTCGGTCTCTGGATGGACATTAGCTCCGCAAAGGTTTTAATTAATATGGTTATATCCCCAGCCGTGACCTCACTCAGGAAGCCGGGGTGGTGTGGTGGGGCCAAACACATGGGAAGTGGAGATCTGATCTGATCTGATCGAGTCTCATCAGTCTTGAGATAGGGATGAGGTCATACACACTGACAACATGTGTCGGGAGCCAACCACTTTAAGGTCAGTTATCTTCTCTTGAGAAAAAAAAAACCAAAAAACACAACCACCAGAGGTTTTCATCCTATACTGTATATTTGAATTGAGAGAAATAGTGAATAGAAATATAGCAAATGAATTGGACGTCTGAAAAACTTGCATTTGAATGAATGACCTCTTCTTAAATGGTTCTGGGAACGTGGCTCGTGAACTATTTACTGACAGCAAAAAGTGGATTATGATTTTTCAAGGCTTCCTGTGAGTAAAGTGAATGTGGATTAGCTGAGACCCTGAAAGCCTGACGATTGATTTTCCTCTTAAACTCTGAACCCAAAGGTCACAGCTGGTGTAAACCTGGGCCGATTTCATATCAGTTAAGAAAGGAGGAGAATAGATGCATTCAGCATTAGGTACTGTACACTTTTATTTACACACACACACACACACACACACACACACACACACACACACACACACACACACACACACACAGATACCCTTCAAATATTTTCTCACTGTGTAGAAAGCATGTAACTGGGATTTAGTGCTATACATGAAAACTTGAACTGACTTCACACACACACACACACACACACACACACACACACACACACACACACACACACACACACAGAGTGTCAGATAAATGTAATGTGAGAAAACGACAAATCATCAATCATCAGCTGGGTTTTACTGTTCGGGAACCCCCCCAAGAAAAATCCACAAATCACAGCAGAAACTGCAGCACAACTCTCCACACATCACTGTCCAAATATATAAGCCATATTTAAACGGCACCACATACTGTAACTGATAATGGCATGAAACTGACAGAGAGCCAAAATCCCCCCAACAACACAGCTCAAATGGATGTAAAATCTGAACGGTGCCCGGGATCAGATGGTGACTTTTCCAAGGCTTTAACGGAGACAGAAATGACACGGTCGGTATTGCTGTCTGAGTATCTGCCAGTACATCGCTGTATCACAGCTTGTTTCACTCAGCCTGATAAATCCATGGGATGATAATCTGGCTGGCACCAGTTTCAGCCGTGGACAGAAAGGCAACTTGTCACCTTCATCACCGGTAACTCGAGCTGTCTGACAATGAAAATAGCACACACACACACACACATTCCGAAAAGGCACAACGTGCACACCAGGGAAAAAGAAAAACCTACATGCATGCACACAACTTCAAACAAGACATTCTCCTTCAGCCTTTAATCTTTATTCTCTTTGTCGAGACCAGGGCAGTCTGTTAAAACCAAGGCAGCTCTTCTGAACAATGGGCTCCCTGTCAATGAATCACTAAAATGGCCATTAAATCTGATCTTAACTTGCATGGCCCTGTGAGGAGACATAAGTGTATGTGTGGCCCCCTCTCCCAGTCCTTTGTCATGGAAAAAAAAGCAATATAGTCCCCCGGGTCCCCACCCACTCTCTCCTGTGGTGGGTGGAGGAGGACATTAGCAAGCCAATGCAGCAGGATGCACCGGCTTTCACTCTTACCTGCCGGGCTGGGCCGCAGCTCTTGGATATGGAGGTCATTAATGTCTATGGCCTTTAACACAAAGACAGGGATGGGGGTGGGGTGGATTGGCATGGGGTGATTACACTAGAAGATGCGAAAGGAGAGGAGAGAGAAGAGAAGAGAAGAGAAGAGAAGAGAAGAGAAGAGAAGAGAAGAGAAGAGAAGAGAAGAGAAGAGAAGAGAAGAGAAGAGAAGAGAAGAGAAGAGAAGAGAAGACAGCAGAGAGACATTTTCCACCCAAATTGATAGCAAATTGTCCAAATTGTCAATAAAGCTCCTTTAATTAGATCAGCATCCACAGTTATTAAATGATTAGATGAGCAGTGCAATGATTAATTACTGCAACCTCTGTTGGGTATCACAGTGTCTTCAATTAAATGAAACCCCATTTTAATAAGTCAAATAATCTCAAAACTCATCACATCTTCAAAAACGTGACAGGGAGGATCAAAGGGAATTGTTCACAATCCCATAGTGTCGATTCTGTTCATGAGCCATTTATGAGCTATTTCTACTGTCAGCAACGCCAGCCTCCCTTAGCTGAAAGTCCATCTACACAGATTACTTGCAATGAGATCTCAGTATTTTCGAATAAAAAAATGAGATGAATCAAACAGAATAAAGCCCACCAACTGTGTTTGTGTGTTTCTGATAGAGCGCCTAACTAAGATTAGAGTTGAGTGAGTCTCCATAGTGACTCTTGCAAGTCATAGCCTTTACATAAAGAATGACTTAAGCCGTCATCTGAGAGATACTTATTAAGATAAGAGCGCCTTATCACACTGGCACATGGACAAATCACTCTGCTGTGTGTGTGTGTGTGTGTGTGTGTGTGTGTGTGTAGTTTGTGACAGGGTCTTTGTCTGTGAATTATATTGGTCTTTGCAGGCATAAAGGATCTCTGCTACTCCAGAGGTTGTGCTGTGGTCTTACGCTTTCAGTGCTTCTTGGTTTGAAAAATGCCATAGCTAAGAGTTAATGGACTGGCATCAACTGACAGGTGGATTACTACGAGTGTATGTGACAAAGAGGGAGCAAAAGTGCGTGTGACAAAGAGGGAGCAAGAGACAGTAAAAGGAAGAGAGAGCAAGATGGAAAGAGTGAATGTGAGAGAGAGGAAGAGAGAGAGAGAGAGAGAGAGAGAGAAAGAGAGAGAGAGAAGGGAATTGATGGGGTGAGAGTGAGACGGGAGCAGGTAATGGATAAAACACAGCCATTTATAACAAATGGAAAAGCAAATGGCCTTGGCCTTGACTGACAGACACAAACACCCCATGCCCCTCCAGCACACACACACACACACAAACACACACACATACACACACACGTCCATCTCTGCCACAGACTGAAAGCAGAGGGGATTTGGATGCAATGCAAAACATTACCGCTAGAGGGAAGCAGAGCACCTGCAGTAGGCACTGCTCTCAGAAACGTCTTCATGTCAATTGGTGTGATAGAAGAAGCAGCTGTAAGCTCATATGGGCTCACAGCCAAGAAACAAAACATGCATGTACACAGACACACGCACGCACACACAGTGAGAGAAAGTCGTCTGTCTTCTGATTTCTCAGCCAACACCTCAGACTCCAAAACAAACACTTTCACATGCACATGAACACAAAACAGATGCAGTTTTACATGCAAACATCAAAACACAGAGGTAGACTGCAAAAAAAAAAGAAGAAAAAAAAGGCTCACACAACTTTCACACATTTGTGGACTTGTCGTCTTCACATATCCTCATACACACACACACACACACACACACACACACACACACACACACACACACACACACACACACACACACACACACACACTAACTTAGCTCTCATAGCTCACTGCTTGGCCAGTCATAATTTATGGTACATGGTATATGAAGAGAACATGGTTGTTTCCCCGCCTCTATCTATAAACACCATCAACCTCCCTTTCCCTCTGTCTCATCTATCAATCTCTCTCCCCGCATTTGATTAATCCCTCCCTCTCTTTTAGTCAGTCTTAATTGTAGATTCGCTCTGCCTCTGTTGCAGATGCATTTTTACCAAGCAACATTTACTCCCTCTCCTTAACCCCATCCCACAAAACACACACACACGCACACACACACGCACACGCACACGCACACACAGGCCTGGGGAATCTGAGTGGATATTTGGGGAAAGCATGTGCCTCATCCACGGTTCTCCTAATCCCAAAATTAAAAGACGTGTCCTCCTTCTCAGTGGAAGAACAGTTATGAGGCCTATCACTCCAAACAAATAATTAGGCTGAATATGAGCGAGAGAGAGGGAGAGAGAGAGAGATACAGACAACAAGACCTTGACACCGTCACCTCGGTAGTCTTTTGTCCTGAGGATATTCTGGCGAGGCCACGTGACAGAACGTGACAGTGAAACTGAACATATAATGCCAACTTCTCCACTTGACGATAACATCCTCTCCCTTCCCGGAGCTACCAGACTTCTCTAGAGATCCTTCTCCTCTCAACGCCTTTCCAATTTCCCTCTCTGCGATGTAAGAAGATTGGATTCAGGTTGGAGTCAAATCTGGAAACGCTTCAGTGAGCATTTAGCCTGTGCTACCGCCATACAGCAGAGAGCAAACCAAGTCCTCAAACACCATTTGGTCCCCGGATCCTGCCTTGCTCTCTCTGCACAGCCCTGCTGCAGAAACCTGGAGATGTGGATGGACTCTGATACACACACAGCAATGACACAGCTCACATAGTCCCTACCGCCGAATTCACTCTACAATAGGGACTAGAAGAACCCCGCTACAATGTAGCGGTTTGGTTATCCACCAGTCTAAATCTCCCTCCTCTTCATCCTGCCAGCTAACCGCCTTCCCCCTGCCCTAAACCCCCCCCCCACTCCAACTCCCTCCCCCCAAATGCTCAGAATCACCTGAAATGCCGAGAAAAGTGGTTTACCCCCTCACTCCAACTCCCTCCCCCCAAATGCTCAGAATCATCTGAAATGCCGAGAAAAGTGGTTTTTAGCCATTTTTAGAAAATGCATATTTTGCATAATTATGCATAATTATTTTAATTTTCTGCTATTTTTCTGGTCCTCTCTGGAACAATACCTACCACCTCCAAAAAAAATGAGGATCATAAGTGCATTTTTGCAAAAATGCATTTATTTTGCATAATGCCAAAACATTTCTAAGTCCCAGAAAAGTTATAGGTGAAAAAATCAAAGATGCTCAGAATCATCTGAAATGGCGAGAAAATTGGTGCTTAGCCATTTTTATAAAATGCATATTTTGCATATTTATGCATAATTAATTATGCATAATTTTAATTAATGGTCTGCTATTTTTTATAGGTGCCCCTGCTCATCCCCAATAACCTCCAAAAAGAATCAAGGCCCCAAGTGCTTTAGTTTGGCCGTTTATAGACTCTCACACAGACACACACCACACACCAGACACACATTGTGAAAATACAGGAGTGGATAATTAGACATGATTTATGCAAAGATTTGTATGTCTGTGTGTGTGTGTGCGTGTATGTGTGTGTGTGTTTAAGTCTTTATGTTGCTGGGGGAAGATTAACACGGATAATCCTGAGAAGATAAGTGTTAAGGTGTTGGGTTTCATACTGATTAGCAGGAGAAGTGAGCTAACGGTGACATTTGGGAAGAAGACAATACCACTGTCCTGTGTGAGCACCTGGATGTCAGACACACAAACCAGTGCTGTTTCTTCTCCCATAAAACATCTACAGAGAAGGTTTGTTATGTTACCAATATGATGGATGGCTGGGGCCCGTCTGTCCGCTCTACTGGTATCACAGCTACCCATAACAAAACAAGCAACCCAAGATCTACAGCGCCATAACACACACTCATGTTTTAACACACACACACACACACACACACACACACACACAAAATCATTGACATGAATAAACACAACAGACACACACATACATGCACACATAGTATGGAGTGCTGTGTTCACACTGCTGCTAGTCAGGGAGAGTCAGGAGGTCAAGGGCCGACCCAGCTGAGGGATAGGACAACTGCTTCATCAGCGCCACAGGGAAAGAGGGAGGGCGAGAGAGAGAGAGGGAGGGAGAGAGAGAGAGAGAGAGAGAGAGAGAGAGAGAGAGAGAGAGAGAGAGAGAGAGAGAGAGAGAGAGAGAGAGAAGCAGTACAACACATGACAGCTGTAGTCTCCTCACAACCCATTCTCTACATTCTGATCTACTCCTGTTTCTCTATTGTTATGGCTGTTTTATTGTTTCTTTATTGATCGTTACAGTGTTGTGTTGATGTTCATTATTAGTGTTATTGTGTACCGTTCAAACTGTATTTTTGATGCTTTGGCAACATTGTTGTAAAACTTTCATGCCAACAAAGCCCTTTGAATTGAATTGAATTGAATTGAGAGAGTTTGACCACATTCAATTCAACCAAGTCCTTCGACACTTGTCAATAAAGCATTTCTGAACTGAACTACACTGGGACAGAAAAACAGAAACAGAGTCAAATGAGAGAAAGAAATTTCCCGAATAGAGAGAACGACAGAGAGAGAGACAGACAGACAGGGAGACAGAGAGAGAAATAGGCAGAGAAAGTCAGAGGAAGTAGGTCAAAGTGAAACCATGGTTCGCTACCACCAGTAGTGGATCCAGACCATGACCGACAGTGTGTGCTGTGCTAATAATATCATCAGGGAGGACTCAGGTTTGTCTCCTAAATCTGAGCACCACGCTGTGTACCTCTCCGCCTTTGAGTCACGTTTACAGACACCACAGGTTGCCAAGCATGCACTTGCTCTTTGGCTAATGTGCAGTAACACACACACACACACACACACACACACACACACACACACACACACACACACCTCCCTCGCCTTCTACAAAGCCTTACATGGCATTGGAGCCATCCCTCTCACCATTGTAGGGGTTTGTGCAGGGTTGCTTAGCACAGCCAAAATTTACAAACACAGCATAACGGCCACCCTGCTACCCTGCGTGCTTGGACGGCAGTGGTAGAAATACAGCTAATGCATTGTCCTTCCAGGAAAAAAGCTGTTTTCCCAGTGCAGAAGTCGAGCTTAAAAAAACATGATGGTAGTAAAATTCTGTGTACTTAAGTGTACAAGCTGAACAGGCAGCAACTTAATACCACCCTGCTTGAGAAAACTACTGTGCGCAGCGTGTACAACCGCCTCACTCGCTCAAATTTAATGCTTTGATTTAAGTCAACATTACACGGACAACTTCTCACATTCAGCAATATAGAACAGTGATGCAAAATTACTCTGTGGACACACACACACACACACACACACACACACACACACACACACACACACATAAACATGCACACACACACATACACACACACTCTCACAGGAAAGCACAGAGGAAAGGACATGTGTGGGACAGAGGTTGTGTGTGTTTGTATGCGTGCACGGTTTTGCACTCGTGTGCATCTGTGTGAGAAGCCTTCTCAGCAGCAAAAAGAAAAGAGAGATCTAACCTGAGCATCTCCTGCACCCTCACACAGCAGAGCGCGTGTCCTCGGTGCCGTCCAGGCCACCTGCGGACTTGGGGCGGCAGTGGGGCCATGGGGGGGCTTGAAGGGAGCCGTGGGCAGGGCAAGTGCCGACGGCCTGGCAGCGATCTGGGGGATGGGCCGGGCGCTGTGCACCGGCCTGGGTTTTGGGAGTCCTGACTTCATGTTAGAGGCCGCCAGGATGGCTGGCATCTTCCTGTGGTCGCTCTCTTGTCCAGAGTCCTCTTTCACCGCTCATACAGTTTGTGCCAGCCGCGGAAGCTTTTTGTGACTGTGTGTATCGAAGCTAATCTGAACGCGCACGTTCAAAGAGCGCACAAATGTGCACCATGGCAGACACATGCAGTCAGTCGGTAGAGGCGGGTAGTTGAGTAGAGGTGATGTGCTTTACCTGTGTGGTGTGGTGCTCTTGGCTGGTCTTGCTGGGGCAGCTCAGTGGGGCTTAAGACCCCCTGACAACAGGTAACCTCTGCACTAAAGCAGCTGGCTCCCAGGTAGGGATACCAAATCCACCCCACTAACTGTTAGGATCAAAACTGCCGTTTGTGTCCAGGTGGGAAGGAGAGAGTCCCCCTCTCAAGTCCAGGAGGGAACATGAAAAATCCTTGTTTACACTTAAAGGAATCCCCAGTTGCTAAGGAGAGGAGATAATGTCTCCTTCTATCTGCTGCCTGTCCATGGTGTCAGTTGGCGGGTTAAGGATCCTTCAAGAAGAATGGATGCCTCTTTCCTGTAGAGATTCGCTAGTTTCACACTCACCCTACCACCGAGGGATGACAGGAAGAAAAGACAACGCTCCACTGAGGAAAGGAGGAAAGCAGAGAAAATGATGGGTGGGGACAAAAAGAGGAGGAATGAACAGCAGCAATAGAGAACCGCTATAGCTGACTGCACGGTGAACAAACACGCCGCACTTCACTGACTGCCTCTCTCTTTCTCGCTCTCTGTCTCTCTCTCTCTCATGCAGTTTCCTCCCCTCTCTCTCTATTACACACTCTCTCTCTCCTCTCTCACTAGCAGTCTCTCTCCCCATGTTCCTTCTCTCTCTCTCTCTCCCTCTCTCTCTCTCTCGCTCTCTCTATGGTTAGTCCTAGTTTGCAGCAGGTGTGGCTTAGGACACAACTGACAAATCTGGAGGACAGCCCGACACATGCACCAAATATGCTATGCCAACCTCCTCTCTGTCTGTCTGTCTGTGTCTCTGTTTGTCTCTCTGTCTGTCTCTTTGTCTGTCTGTCTGTCTCGCTGGCTGTGTTTCTTTCTGTCTCTCTATGACTCTGTCTGTCTCTCTATCGGTGTCTCTGTCTGTCTCTGTCTGTCTCTGTTTCTCTCTGTGTCTGAGTCTCTGTCTTTGTCTCAGTTTCTGTCTGTCTCTGTTTCTGTCTGTGTCTGTCTCTGTCTATCACTGTCTGTGTCTCAGTCTCTGTCTGCCTCTCTGTCTCTGTCTCTGGCTGTCTCTCTGTCTCTGTCTGTGTCTCAGTCTCTGTCTGTCTCTCTGTTTCTGTCTGTGTCTGTGTCGCTGTCTGTCTGTCTGTCTCTCTCTCTGCAAATGGGAAGAAGGGAGTAGAGAAGAGGGAACATCATAGCCATAGCAAAGGAGGACAATGTGTTTGCTATGGGCAGTCACAAAAATGGCTATGGCTATTACAAGATAAACTATGCTTCAATTAACCTTTCAGCCCTTCATCTATATTGCTCAGTTAACAAAAACAAGGTCTACTTCACTTACTCGTATTATTTAGTTCACAATGAAGCCTTATATTCAAATTTTACTTCGCATGTCACTGCAACTGCCACGCGATGATTTCAAACCTCCCAGTGTTTTTCTAAACATGAACTGAAAGTCTGAAACATTTCTAGGTCCAAACGTTGACATGAACCAGGAACGTTAAAAGCAGCCACGTTGTCTCCCCATGCAAAAAAGACCAACACACAGCAACACACACCAGCCAATAGAAACTAGCCACAGCCTAATGACTATATTTGATATTCGGTGAACAGCGGGCTAAAAGGAAGCAATGCTTTCAGATGGTCCTCTTTTGTTGCCATACGCTGTCTATGGGGATTGGTCTCTGATAGATTACAATGGATTATATCGCATTTAACCAGATCGCTCAAGTTAAATGACTTGATTAGACTGGTCCTCTGAATTGGTTCGTTCTTACGGATAAGTACCTGGAACAGGTGAATTTGATAGATAATAGAGGAGCCTGCATGACAATGTCAGATGCTGTGCTTACACCAGGTTTTGGTGTTGAGAATTTCCTTCATTCGAACATGTGATACCAAGATCCACATGACATGTCTGACATAGGGGAAAATTTGTGAGGCAAAGCAAGTCGATCCCCTGTTGTACTCCAGTGCTGTGTTGGTTGGTTCTCTACGCTTAGCACCCAGACAAGGAGCAGACGTTTAAGAAGTAGAATTGGTGTATCATATAATACAGCTCTATCTTCTCTCTCGCCTCCTCTCCTCTCCTCTCCTTTCTGCTGTCTGCCCTCTAGAAAGGCAGGATGGCCAATTATTGGCCCAGCTAGTGCAAGACTCAGGCTAATTCCCAGCAGAGGAAGCCAGTGATTTCAAGGCTTTGGTTTTGACTTATTCCTTACTAGAAAACCAGAGAGACACATATAACAGTATCACTTCCGCATAGAAGAGACACCCCCCCTCCCCCAACACTCAAGTGCATTTCCCCCACACTCCTTCATACCCAGATTCTTTGGCTCAACAGTCAAGTTATGCATATAAATATCTAATTCGGATCATGTACAATGATCCAGTTAAACTTTTTGAACAAGAAAAGTTCCCTCACAAAGCTCAAGGACCAATATGCGGCACAGCTGCTGGACTCTAGAAAGAGGAAAGAAAGCCACTTTATTTTGTCAGTGTATTGTAATAACAAATTTACACTCTGCATTTAAGCCACCCTATTGTATAGGAGGAGTGGGAAGCTGCAGCGCCCGGGGGCCAACTCCAGTTCTTCTTTCCATTGCCTTGATCAGGAGCACAGACAGGAGTATTAACCCTAACATGCATGTCTTTCTGTAGTCTGAGACAGACCATCAGTAAAACAGGGAATAATTGAGCAGTGAATGTGATGAATGATTTCCCCATTTAAATGAGCAAATACCTTAAAGCTACAGTCCTGAATATTACCATTTATTGTTTAATGTACGCATACATGGCAGTTGCGTTGGTGTCTGGCCACCTTAAATCCCAAAGGTTCAAAAGGTTTCAAACTCCCTGTTATTCTGCTATGTTCGGCT
>JAJHIY020000794.1:15000-47500 GCA_022114975.2 Lampris megalopsis | reverse complement strand
AGAGATAGAGTGACAGAGAGAGAGATGGGGAAAGCGACATAGACAGAGAGAGAGACAGAGACAGAGAGAGAGAGGAAGAGAGAAAATCGATGGTGAAATGAGAAAGGGGGGTGATCTGAGAAGGAGAGAGAGGGAGATGAAGAGGGGTAAGGAGAGGTGAGGGAGCTGTGGCGATATATAGAGACGCTCCCCACCGCCTGCCAGATTTTCCCCTCTGGCAACTCCCATGTTGGAGCACACAGCTCATTATCGAGTTTATACATCCACAGCAGCTGCATCCAGCAGCGACTGGCTTACTCCTAGTGAAGAAAATTGGAGGTGTAGTTATGGGAGCGCAAAGTGTGGACGGAGGAACGCAGCATAATAACGCCCAAATATATTTGATCAAGTGTCAATAAAGAGTTTAAAATGTCCAGTAGACTGTGCAGAGCAAATTAAAACAAACAGAGCGCTTTATATATATATATATCAATACAGATGCAGGAAAAAAAGTTTTAACACATAGCAGTACAAACCCATCAGTGTGCGATGCACGAAACAGGCCTGTACTGCTATGTATTAGAACTTTTTTTTCCTGTATCTGTATATACATATATATATATATATATATATATATATATATATATATATATATGTGTGTGTGTGTGTGTGTGTGTGAAGAACAAATATGTATGTGTATATATATATATATATATATATATATATATATATATACACACACACACATATATATATACATATAGTAGCGAATTTGGAGGGCAGCCAGGAATTGCCACAGCCGGGACGCGAACCACTAAAGGGTCCAACCCGTTAGTCAAGAGCTAGCGAGTCTATTTATCCATGCATGTTACACTGCCCTGCTCCTTCTGGAAGTGCGTCCCTGCGCTTCGGCATATCAGCTCCCTCACGCCTCTGGGCACACGCGCTTCCGATGGCCTCACAGTCTCACCATCCCACTTCTGACATCAATGTAGCAAATCTGGGGGGCAGCCGGCAACCGCCACAGCCGGGATGCGAACCCATGTCTCCCACACCACGGGCGACTACGTTAACCAGTCGACTAAAGGGTCCAACCCATCTTTCTTTGCGACAAGAATGGCTGGCGATGCCCACAGGCTTTTGGATGGTATGACAATGCCAGCCTCTCTCATCCTCTGCAGCTCCTGTTCCGTCTCTGTTTTTTTTTTTTTTGTATGGGCAGGCGATATGGGGCTTGGCAGATAGGGCGAGCTTTGCCCATGTCTATGTGGTGTTGGACAACTGAAGTGCAGCCAAACTCATTGGGGCTTTTGGAGAATACGTCCATGAACTCCACCACTAACTGCCGCACCATCTCGAGGTCGTAAGATGCTCACCAGCCTGATTACACATGGTCGCTAGGACCTCTGGAAGAGGGGCAACAGGGATCTCCACTTGGGGATCTAGCGCTCCTATCTGAGGTACCTGACCATTGTAGCGATTTGGAAAGTCTGTCCCCCCAGACCCAAAATGAGAAGGTCAGCTTCGAGATCCAAATGACTTTTTGTGGACTGAATGGGGGCTACCCAGTCCACCTGTTCTACCTCCACATCTCCTATCTGGATTTTCAAAGCTATCCTCCCCTGGCTGGCAGCGACCTCTCCAGTGACCATGTGTAACACTCCTTGACAGGGTTTCATCTGAGTGCACCATGTCCTACCCCCTTTGTCCAGCACATTTCCCTTAACAAATGTGACCGAAGCTCCTGTGTCAATCAGCCCTCTACAGACTATGTCACTCACCTGGCAGTCTATGTAGATGCGGTTAAGGTTTTGGTGCCCGCTGCTCTCTGTTCCTGTATTTTTTTCTCATTATGCTTATACCTTGATCATTGTCTCCACTCCCTCCTCTACTCCTGTGTCCATCAGCACTCACGCTCCCCTTTTCTGTTGTTCCTCGCCCCCCATATGGTGTCTGGTGAACTGGTGGTAGATTGGTGGTATTCTCTTTGTTGCTCCTCTGTGGGGTCTCTTCAGTTTGGGCCAAGCTCTGCCCCCTGTGCTTGGGCCCTAGTATTCCCCCTGGTCCTTTGTGGTGAAATGTTCCCGTTCCTGGAACCTAGGCCCCTTTCTCTTATCACAGTTCCTGGCCATATGCCCAACACTCCCACACACCCAACAAACCAGTTGCTGTCTGGTCCTCCTGAGCCTCCCACTCCTTGTAGCTAAGACCTCTCCATCAGCACGCACCATAGCAGAGAACCCCTCCCCTTTGGCAGGCCTGGTTGGGGATGTGGCTACCCCCCTCCCCGGGAAAAACAACTGTGACATATCATCACAGTCTGGATCACTGGTGTGGAGTAGTATTGGGGGAGGTGTCATTATTTTCTGATTCTCTGTAAGATTTTCCCCCACAAACCGTTCATTGGCATTTTCATAGGGGCCACAAACCAAGCTCGGCTGACTGGGTGGGGGAAACTGGCTGTTTTCTAGGTTCATTGCCCTTATTAAAGCTCTATCAGGCGTTGCAGGGCGATTTGACCTCCCCAAGATGGCGTCTTTACGCGGACAGGTGGTATGACGTCACTTCAGGTCGGGGCTCGCGTCCGTTCCTCTGTGAGATATCAACGATAGCGCAGCTAGCTAGGGCGGTTAACATTTCCCCATTCAGCTCAATACACCGTTTATTCCACCGTATCGATGGTGAGTGCCTCTCTCATTGTCGCGGGACGTATGAGTTTAACCTGTACTCTCAGTTTACTGTCGTCTAGCCCATCAATAAACTGTTAGGTCCTCACCCGTTGTTGCAGTTCATAATTAGCCCCAGGGTAAGCTAGACAGCCTCTAGCTCACCCGCGTATTTCGGCAGGGACTCGCCTTGCTTCCTCACTCTGTTTGAACTTAATCGTAGCCACTGCAGCTTAGTTTTCTTCTCTATAGAGGAGGGCAAGAGCTTCGCATAGCATGTCATAATCACATCGCCTCTCTCTCGGTAGGCTAGCTAGCACTGACGTAGCATCCCCCGCTAAACTGACGTCCAAGTAAGCTCCTTTAGCTTAATATCCCCATCTATAGAGTTTACTCTCACACTGCGTTCTGAAACCTCCCAACTGGACTTACCCTCATCGGTAGGGAGTTGTTTGCGAATGCGGTGACTTTCCCTTTCCCCGTGTCCCCTCTCCATTCCGGGATGGGCTGGCAGCTCGACTGCCGGATGAGAGCAGGACGGAGGAGGGGCACTGACTAGTCAACAGCAGAGATGCAATATGCTAATAATGTTCGTCGAACTGGGTTGGGTGTTTGCAACTCTTTCTGTCACGACTCCTGCCTGTCCTTCCTGAACTGTGCCCCATTTTCCGTCACCCTGTGTGTTTTTTTTGGTCCAGCATGTCCTGAACTCTGCCAGCTACCCCGCTTCCTGTTTATCTCCGCCATTATACTCAATGACACGCTATCATCTGCCAATCTATCAGCTTTCACCTGTGCCCCTGTTTCCCCATCATGATTATTGTCATCTGTCTATTCAACCCGAGTCCGTCCAGTGTGTGTTTGTCAGATCGTCTCTGTGCATTCGTCAGCATCGTTCTAGCTTGTACTCTTGTTAGTTTGTTTGGTAATGTTCTCGGCCTGTTTTTGGCCTTCTCCGCTTTTCTGATTGACCCATTGTTATCGACCCTGCCTGTAATCTGGACCACGTTTTGCCTACTGTTTTGGGACGTTTGCATGACATTAAACTTTAACGTTTTGAAACATCACCTGCATTTGAGTTCCCCGCCAGTGAGCGTGACACTTTCAGAAGATGTTGAGACAATAGTTTACACTGATGCATTATTCATTGTGTGCTAAAAGACATTCTTCATCAGCATATCATTCCTTCGCAGTGCATGATTCACAGCATGCTCCCAGTAACTTTGTATCGGCTTCCATTTGCTTACCACAGGTTTGAAAGCATCAGTTTGTCAGGTTAAAGAGTAACATCACCCCCTTAGTATCAGCTGGGCTCCACTACTTTCTCAGGTTTTGAAAAATGCCCAGAAATAGAACAGTTTCCATTACTCTGATCAGAAGAGGGCGGCAACATTTATACTTTAATTTTTGCATGTGTGAGATGTGTGTAGAAAAAAAAACTACTCCGACATGTAAGCATTGAGGACAGCGTGCCCATGGAAAGGTTTAACCAGACAGTGCAATGATGAAAATTATAGTTACATTGAAATGTTGAGATTTCATCCAGCACTTATGCCTTTCATTGAAATGACAACTGATATTTAAGTTTTTCAACATGTTTACATGTGCAGTAACACTTTATAGCACTGGTCAGAAGGCAATGAGAATTGGTAGCGGCGGCTTACAAGAGTATAACTGTTCCTCATGACTCTTGAAAAGGAAAATAGCTTGTGGACTTGTACACTGAGCTAGTTTGGTTTATAGAAAACGTACAACTTCAGAAATACTCATTTTGCATAAAGCACTTCCAGATTGCACCTGAAATACTGATGCTGTCAGGCGTGTATGTGTGGGTGGCATGTGTATGACAGCTGGTGTGCTAAAGAACATCTATTATTAAGTAAAAATCCTTGAGTAGGAGTAAAATGTGAAGAAATATTATAAAAATATGAAATTAGAAGAGGAGAAAGAGCAATGGTCAGAGGAGAAAGAGCAATGGTCAGAAGACTGAATGAGGGATTTCTTTCAGCCAGAAATTAAACATGACTACTACTATCACTTTTGATTTTGTTGAACTTTTTTTTTAAATGTGATTCAACAAACTTTTACATGATAAGGATGTTTGCATTTGTAACCCACTTGGATAAGGAATAACCTGCAAGGATGATTAATAACCATCTAAGGTAAGTAGTAGTAACCATAGGGTAAGTACACCTCTTTACTAGGTTCGTAGGAGTCGTGATTAACTGGACTGAGAAATGATAGGAGCCGGACAACCAGGATAAAATGGTAAGTAGAAGTATTTAGTGTTGTAGTTGCAACACTCAAAGGTACACATACAATTATACAATGCAATATACAATAATCCCTCAATGACCCGGGTCCTAATACAGTAAGCACTTTTAGTTCAATAAAGAAAAGAAAACAAAGTGTGTGTGTGTTTTTTTCAGAGTCCTACCACACCAGGCGTGTGGTAGGACTCGGTGGCTCGCCAGTTCCTCGTCAGGAACAATCAATCATTCAAAAGACACGAGAAGACAGGACGATTGTCTCCCCGCTGACAGACAATGGCGAATTTTTTTGTTCACTTTCTTTTCCTCTCACTTTTAGCTCGAGAGATCGCATGTGTGTTTTCTGTGGTGCGTTCTAACAATCTCGCGCACACAGCAGCAACTACTGCAATGGAGGCGGGACTTCCAGCTAGGCAGACGCTTCTCATTGGCTAGAAAGCATAACTCTACACAAATCAATCAAAACACAATATTAACCCTTTGCTGGGATAACTGGATCACATCTAACCAGATATTATTAATAACCCATTGTGTGACTGGGTTACACATTTCATCATAGTTTTTATTACAAAGGAACATTTGTAGACCCCCCCCCTTTTTCTCCCCAATTGTACTTGGCCAATTACCTCACTCTTCTGAGCCATCCTGGTCACTGCTCCGCCACCTCTGCCAATCTGGGGAGGGCTGCAGACTACCACGTGCCTCCTCTGATATATATGGAGTTGCCAGCTGCTTCTTTTCACCTGACAGTGAGGAGTTTCACCAGGGGGATGTAGCATATGGGAGGAGTTGTTGTAGCTAGAAAAGTGCTATATAAAATGCAACTTGACTGATTGATCACACTATACCCCCCAGTTCCCCCTCCCCGCTGAACAGGCGCCCCAACCGACCAGAGGAGTCGCTAGTGCAGCGACCAGAACACATATCCACATCCAGCTTCCCACCTGCAGACACGCCAGTTGTGTCGGTACGGATGCCCGACCAAGCCGGAGGCAACATGGGGATTCGAACCGAAGATCCCCATCTTGGTAGGCAACAGAATAGACCGCCACACTACCCGGACACACTAGCCGCTTCTTTTCATCTGACAGTGAGGAGTTTCGCTAGGGGGATATAGCGTGTGGGAGGATCACGCTGCCATTCCCCCCAGTTCCCCTCCCCCCCAAGCAGGCACCCCAACTGACCAGAGAAGGCGCTAGTGCAACGGCCAGGACACATACCCACATCCGGCTTCCCACCCGCAGACACGGCCAATTGTGTCTGTAGGGACACCCGACCAAGCCGGAGGTAACACGGGGATTTGAACCGGCGATCCCTGTGTTGTTAGGCAATGGAATAGACCACCATGCCACCCGGACGGCCCTGAAAATTTTTATATTGTCTCATTTTCACCAGGTCATTGACAAATATTTCATCAAACTTTTTTTTTAAATAAATTTATTTCTAGTTTTTCTCCTTATCCCACCCGATTAACCCATTGGCATATGGTCTGAACTCTTGTCGAATAACTCCCCTGGCTCATGTTTCCACAGGAAGGAGATAGACGTAACACCAGCTTCCTTCAAGCTCGTGTCGGCTGCTCTTGCTATTTTACACACTGAAGCCTTGCATGGATTGCATTATCTTCAGGCCGCGAAGGAGACGTAGGGAGAATGCTTTCGGTTGCTTGGCTGCAGGCGCCCGGATGAGCCAGAGGGGTCGTTAGAGAACGACGAGTCCCCGAACACTACATCGATCTACACCCACTATCCCCCGGGTAAGGGTGGCCAAATGATCATCAAACATTTTAAAAATAGTTTTTGTGATGGATTTATTTGATAATATAATAATTTCATATGTGTGTGTGTGTCAGCCCTGGGATGGCCTGGCGGCCTGTCCAGGGTGTCTCCCTGCCTGCCATCCAATGACTGCTGGGATAGGCTTCAGCATCTCAACAACCCTGACAGCAGGATAAGCAGTTTGGATAATGGAGGGATGGTCTCCGTCAACGACATTATCACTGACGGCTGTGTGTAGTGCTGTGAAGCATTCCTGTGTTTGTCCCTATGGGGGATTCTTAAAGTTCATCTTCTTTTCTCACTCAATCGAGAAAAGAGTCGGCCTCAACCTTCACATACCAACCACCACCAAAATACTCACGTGGTACAATGTAGCCACACATGAACAAATTTGTGCACATCCACACACACCAACAGACACCCCCCCACCCCCACACAAACATGCATTCATGCGCTTTTGTGTATTTATACATGTGTGCACATTCACACATAGAAATACATTGGGTTCATCTCAAAGTGCTCTCCTCACTTTAGTCTGCCCTCCATCTGACAGAAACATGAAATCATCTGAAGAAGCCAGATTGCTCCTCTGTGGGTGCACAGAGCTGCTCTCTACATCCAAAACCAGCAGAAAATTATTTTTAAAAAAAGACAGAAAAAGCCAAAATGTCTTACCTGGATTGGACGATGAAGAGCATCACAAGGTAGCGGCACAGGCGGGGAGCAGGTAAACAAAGAGAAAAAAACCCGTTAGTTTTAACCAAATACAGAGCACTGTGAGAACCATTTTAAGAAATAATCTTTCTACACTTGAACTTTAGGTTATTATTCTACAAATGCATGCATTTTCCAACAATACTGCATGGGCTTTGAGCTCAAATACACTGCTGTGACATCACTGACCTATCGCTTGGCGGGGCTGAAAGAAAACATTACAGTCATGTTCCTGTAGCCACATCAAACTTTCAAAATCCATGATTTCAGGAGATTAGTAAAGGTAGGAAGAACTCATAAAACAACTGAAATGCATCATAAAACGAAAAACAAGCCTGGGAAACACATTTTTCCAACTTAACGGTCTAAATCCTGAGGCAAATCTCCTCGCCACAGTCCAAGACAATCTCCACATGAAGGGAAAAGTTCAGGAGTGGATCGAATGTAAGAATAACTGACTCACCACAGCTCACGGGGATATGACTTTGTGAAATGCTAACTTTGTCCATTGTATCGTTTAATGCTAAAGGAGGTTACGTATGAGACCATGTCAAGGAAAGGAGAACAATCTTTAAGTGGCAGAAGTGATCCAGGGAGCTATCCATCACGTTTACAGTCTGTTTGGGCCTACAAGGTGCCAGAGCTCAAATGAAATACCCTGCCAAGCTGTGCCCACCCTGCTTTTACTCACTTGACTCAAAACCTCCGTTGGATAGGTAATGCCGTTTGCATGATGATCCAAAACCCATAAAGCCCTCTTATTTTTACGATGGGAGATTTAAACAGTGTCGAGGTTTCACACACCTGTTTAATGAGGATAAAATAATGATTGTTTCACATCAAGTTGAGGAGCGGGGAGCAATTTATAACGGAAGTGGAACTGACCAGCCTCTGCAGTAAAAACCTCCAGTGACAGAACAAGTAAAAAAAAACACCACGCTGTCAGTCCTTGGATTTCATCCCTGTGAGACAACCTACGGGGATTAAGTCCAAAGCCTGACAGCGTGGTGTTCAGAGAACAATCTCGTGGCAATATGGCGGCCCAGTGGTTAGCAATGTTGCCTCACACCAAGAAGGTCCTGGATTCAAACCCCAGACCATGCCAGGTCCTTTCTGTGTGGAGTTTGCATGTTCTCCCCTTGTCTGCGTGGGTTTCCCCTGTTGCTTCCGTTTCCTCCCACCATCAAAACACATGCATGTTACTCCTGTCTGTGCTGACCAAGGCAATGGAAAGAAGAACTGGAATTGGTTCCCGGGTGCTGCAGCTGCTTACTGCTCCTAGCATAGGATGGGTTAAACGCACAAAATGAATTGACAAATAATAAAGTATCTTCTTCTTCTCTAATCTCATCCAGAACTCCTCCAAAATAAAAGAACTCATAATATACTTCCAGAAGAACAGTGCAGACCCCAATCCATTATACATCAATAGGGACTGTGTGGAAAGGGTCCTTGTTTTCAGGTTCCTGGGTACGCACATCGCTGAAGATCTCTCCAGGACTACCAACACCACTGCAGTTGTCAAGAAGGCACAGCAGTGACTCCACATCCTGGGGATCCTCAGGAAAACCAACCTGCAGGAGAAGTTGCTGGAATCCTTCTACCACTGCTCCCTTGAGAGTGTGCTGGCATATGATCTCTCTGCATAGTATGCCAGCTGCTCAGCAGCAGACAGGAGAGCCCTTCTGAAGGTAATCAATACCACCCAGAAGACAATTGGCTGCTCACTGCCCTCTTTGGAGGACTTAATTCAGCTCTCGCTGCCTCAGTAGAGCAGCCAACATACTGAAAGACCCATCCCACCCTGGACATTGTCTGTTAAACCTGCTGCCCCCTGGTAGACAGTTCAGGTCCTTCATATCATGGACAAACAGACTTCTTAAGAACAGCTTCTACCCAAAAGCCATACGAAAACTGAACACTGCCAAACACTGACACTGACACAGTCAGGGACCCGTGTGACTATCAGTACTACAATACTTAAGTTACATCTAGAGAACACTGCAGACATCTGCATCCCAACTGCACTTTTGGGATGCACTACTTGTATATAGGGCCATTGCAATTCAGCAAATGTGCAATATCCTGTGGTGCAATATCCCAGCTGCTAATAATTTTCTTTATTGTATTGTTTTATATCCTATTGTTTTATAGGGTACAGCAAATATATCTTATTTATATATTTAGCTGGTTTGAACTATTTTCTATTTCTAATTGCGGTTTGTTATGCACCGTCAGGATTGCTGCTCGATTTCATTGTAGTCTTTGCAATGACAGTAAAGGAATTCTATTGTATTCTAATTACAACAAGCTTAGTGTGAGCTACACACAAGTGTTTAAAGAGACAGGAAATCAAATCAAAGGCCTCATTTCCTGCCTACAGTGTGTGACGGAATCTCTAAACTCACAAACTCCATTTTATGAAATATTGTAAAAAAAACCCTTAACGTAGATTGAAAGCAAGACTTTGAAAAGTTCAAAACCAGACAGCCGGGGAGGGGAAGGGTAAACCGACTCCAAACCACAAGACAGAACAGCAATTAAAGGTTCTAATTTGGCAAAGGTTGCCAGGGGCGGGGGAGTGTGTGTGTGTGTGTGTGTGTGTGTGTGTGTGTGTGTGTGTGTGTGTGGAGGGGGGGGTATTCCTACTCAGCCTGCTGTTCCTCACCTTGGCTGAGCCTCCCAATAAAAACAAAGCAACAACTTGAAAGGAGGGTGCTTTTCATTGGTCCTTTAAAGAGCGCAATGAATGAAATGGAAACCTGGTTTGTGAATGAATTAGTGTCGTGTGTGTGTGTGTGTGTGTGTGTGTGTGTGTGTGTGTGTGTGTGTGTGTGTGTGTGTGTGTGAGTGAGAGAGACTGATGTGAGAGAGATGTCTGTGCACACAAATATGTGTGCTTGTGTTGGAGAGCTGTGACTTTGTTGGAGAAGGACACACTCATGACTTCTCAACAGCTCTTGGCTCCTGAGCATCCCTTCAAGGTCTCTATTCAGACCACGGTTGACTAATTGTTCGATCTCCAGCCTCAGACACAGCAAGCGGAAATCCTGCTGGAAAAAAAAAACTAAAAATGAAGGACGACTGTTTTCTCACCACAGCACAATGTGAGCTGGCTTGGCTGTGATGAATCTGGTTGTACACAGAGGCAGGAAGGCCCACAGCCATGGTAGGTTAAATAAGCCTCGCTGTTCTCACGCTGTGGAAGAAATCTCCCTGGCACTCCTGGCTAAACCTCCTGGCTAAAGCTAGTCTCTGTAAAAAAACGGCGTCTCGAGTTCAGCTTTCAAGTTTATTTTTTTATTTGCAGCAAGTCCACACAGTCTAGCCAGTGCAATGAAATGCTTACTTGTCGTTGCTCTCAACAATGAAATTTGAAAAAGTGAACAAATGAGGTAAATGCAGGAGTCGAAAATGTAAGATTAAAGTACATATCAACACAAAGGTAAAGAAAAAGGAAAATATAACAAACAATACAATATTGAAGACAGTAATCTGTCTTTTAATGTCTTGTGCTAGAAAATCTCTTTAACTACAAATAACAATAGTGGGGCATCCTGATAGCGTAGCGGTCTATTCCGTTGCCTACCAACACAGGGATCTCTGGTTCGAATCCCCGTGTTACCTCTGGCTTGATCGGGCGTCCTTACAGACACGATTGGCCGTGTCTGCGGGTGGGAAGCCGGATGTGGGTATGTGTCCTGGTCACTGCACTAGCGCCTCCTCTGGTCAGTCGGGGCGCCTGTTCAGGGGGGAGGGGGAACTGGGGGGAATAGCGTGATCCTCCCACGTGCTACGTTCCCCTGGCGAGACTCATCACTGTCAGGTGAAAAGAAGCTGCTGGTGACTCCACTAGTATCGGAGGAGGCATGTGGTAGTCTGCAACCCTCGCCAGATTGGCAGAGGGGGTGAGGCAGTGACTGGGACAGCTCGGAAGAGTGGGGTAATTAGACAGATACAATTAGGGACAAAAAAAGGGGGGGGTCCAAAAAAAGGACAAAAGAAATAACAATAGCAGTAATAATCACATCCGAGGAAATAAAAAGCATGGGTGTGGTCTCGTTTTTAAAGAGACGATTCTTCGAGTGGAAGGCCAGGCCTTATGCTCTCCTGTCAGCAAGCAAACACCCTGCTGAAATGTCCCTGAGCAAGGCTTTTCATAGACACTCACACAACATGCGCTATTGCAATGATGCTTATTATAATGGTTCGTAATCAGACCGGCCTGGGGTCGAACCCCATAAGCAACTTCCAGCCCTGCATCTCGCCTATTCTGTCTCTCTCAGCTTCTCTATTGTTAATTATCCAAGTCAAGTCTTGAGTGCAGTGTCCTTGTCTAAAGCAGCCTCATTCATTCATACAGTGAAAACTCCTATCGTTTTTTGTTTTTTTTTAAATCCAGCCAGCGGTGCCTCGCTACACCAGATGCCACTTAGTGCAACTCCACTTTATCTGCTTGCGGAAATCTGGTGATCAGATTAGAAGGTGAGCTCTCCATCAGCGAGTGATCCCTTAAAAAGCTTAGAACGTGGGACTCCCCTACACGTCAGCCTCTTCTAGTGTGCCAGGTCAGTGAGGCACGCCTGTCGCCCACCCTCCCCACACCCCCTTCTCTCAGCGCTAATCTGTTTTCTGCAAATGCTCCGCTTGCCAACTCTGGATCAGACGCTTAGCCAAAGCCAATGTAGCACAAGGTAAGAAGGAGGAAGGAGGGGGGGGTAGCAAAACCATCAAAAACAAAGGACAAGTGGGTTCATTCTTGCACTGACACCATAGGGCACAGGGGTGAGCCAGGCTGGGATGGGGAACAGTGATTGGAGATCACTGAAAGGCAACGTCTATCCACTATCCATCCCATTCTGGATGCCTGTGAATCTGTGGAACACCAAGTATCTGATGTATTAGTAGAGTCACTCTGTCCCACGTTAACTATGGTCTGTATGTGAGCTCTCGCCCTTATACCAGCGTGTCTGTAAGTACATAGATTGTTGGTGTCCAGGTAGCATAGTGGTCTATTCCGTTGCCTACCAACACAGAGATCGCCGGTTTGAATCCCCGTGTTACCTCCGTCATGGTCGGGCATCCATACAGACACAATTGGCCGTGTCCGCGGGTTGGAAGCTGGATGTGGGTATGTGTCCTTGTCGCTGCACTAGCGCCTCCTCCGGTCGGTTGGGGTGCCTGTTCAGGGGAGAGGGGAAACTGGGGGAATAGCGTGATCCGCCCACGCACTACGTCCCCCTGGCGAAACTCCTCACTGTCAGGTGAAAAGAAGCGGCTGGTGACTCCACATGTATCGGAGGAGGCATGTAGTAGTCTGCAGCCCAGCGACCGGGACAGCTTGGAACAGTGGGATAATTGGACGGGTACAATTGGGGAGAAAAAAAAAGGGGGGGGGGTTAAAAAAAAGAAAGAAAAGAAAACCTTTTGTGGACATATTTTTGAACCAAGGTCACCAAAACCAAGACAAACTACGGTTATGGAAAGCCTAAGACAAGGTCAGATTTGATTCATTTGCACATGACCACCTGTTTAGGATGAACTTGTGTGAAATCTCAGTTTGGTTGCTTTAGTGTCTGATGACAAATATCCTTGCTTTGTCTTTACCCTGAGCTGACTGTGCACAGCGAAGGGAGTGTGACACATGAACAGACCAGGCATTCACTTTCTCGCCACCGCACAGCAGTCACAACGGCTTAATGCTGATGAACGTCACAAGCAGCAGAAAGAGAGAGGGAGAGAGATAGAGATGGTGGTTGAAGAGAGAAAGATAGGCAGTGAGAGAGAGAGAGAAAGAGAGAACACGTTAGGAGACTGGCGGAAAGAGTGAGTGAGAAAATGAATGAGCAAGAAGAAAAAGGGGGTCAAAGAGTGATAGAGATGGGGAAGGGAGAGAAAGACAGAGAGATGGGGAGGGGGAGGGGGAGAAAATGAGCGCAAATGACAAAAACACAGCGAAGCCTGACTGTGCGGAGACATCCATTTTAAACAGCCATGAAATTAACCCATAAGACTGCTAGAAGGTACGAAAAGAAAGATAGAGGGAAAGAGACAGACAGAGAGAAAGAGAGAAAGGACAATTCGACTAAGGGACGCCACAGGGGCCAGACAGAGAGCTAAGCAGAGGGGAGGACAGTTTGTGTGTGTGTGTGTGTGTGTGTGTGTGGTGGGGTGGGTTAGACTTAGGAGCCCAAAGCATCCTGTTCAAGCATCCACCATGTCAGCTCAGATCAGCATTCCCTCCTTCCCCTCCAAAAATGCACATCATAACACAAGCACACACATGCACACATGCGCACACGCGCACACACGCACACACACAAACACACACACAAACACACACACACACACACACACACACACACACACACACACACACACACACACAGGATCACATGTGGCCTTGGTAAAAGGTTGCTATTAGTGTAAGGATTAAAAAGTCTCTGGTGGACACCCCGGTGGCTCACCTGGTAGAGTGAGGATCACTGACCAGTACTAAAATACAAATGATTACATATAGGTGGACATGAACCAGACCCTTCATAAACACACACACACAAATACAGCTAAGGACACACAAACCTTCAAAATGTCTATGTAGTGTGACTCTATACACAGCTTCACACTCTCCTTGAACCCCGACTTATCTCCCTTCATCCTCCAGCACCCAGGGAGTCAAATCGCACTGAGGTGGCTTAAAGAAACAAGATCTACCCATATTGGCCCGCTTCTCAGAGCCGCACTCTGCTCCTCAACCCGCTTACAGAGAGGAAGGCTGAGTCATCACTGGGATGCTGAGAACAGCAGCCTCTCTTGCTCTCTCTGAGCAATCAGCCCAAAGTCACTGTCTTTCTATCACACTGCTGCGCTCCCTCTCTCTGTCAATAGCAAGTGTGACCCAGTTCAGCACTCTCTCTCTCTCTCTCTCTCTTTCTCTCTCTCTCTCACTCTCTTTCTCTCTTTCTCTCTCTCTCTCACTCTCTCCCTGTCCTTCTCAGTAGATTGAAGTCTACTGTAGCAGTCACCCTGAGACCAGCCCTCAAAACAATTCAGACAGTGTCCATCAGCGGCAAAGTCGGCGGAGAGGCGCACGGGGTGATTTTTCCGTGAAGTCACAGAGGATCCACTCATGCCGCTGAGGCCTGAATGAATTTATCTGGACAATAACATTTCCTAATCTCAATACTAGGTTGACTCATCATGTTCATTCATCCTAAGGGAAGTCAAAGGGAAGCTGTACTGTAGTACTGACTCTGTCTCATCCTCTCCCCGATCTGCTGTTGAAAGACAGTGCATGGAATAACTGGTTTCTTCTGAGGGAAATGTTCCTGGAGGGATTGGTGGTGCATAGAGAGAGCTGGATTGTGGACTTTCCTCTCATTCAGTCAGGTGACTCATCACCCTGACTGTGGCACTAACTAGTGGGATTTGGAAAAGTTTAGAGATTAATTTGAACTGAAAAGGTTAATTCAATTACTCGACAAATGCAGGAGAGAGTCCCTCTCCTTATGAATCCAATGAACCCAAATGTACGATGGAATCATTGGGGCAAAAGTTTCCTTTGCACAGTTCAGCATAAAAGCAGAGAATTCTGTTTGAAATTGAAGGCAAAATCAGCCGTTTCCATCTAACCCCTAATGAATTTTCAAATGGAGTAATGAGGCATACTTGATGGGTACAGCAAAATATAGACTCATTTAAGATGGAAAAATTTAATTGTGGATAAGAAGGTTATGCAATGAAAAGCAAAGCATACATTAATTTCCAAGGGCATCTGGGTAGTGTAGCAGTCTAGTCCATTGCCTATAAACATGGGGATCGTCGGATCGAGTCCCCACGTTACCTCCGGCTTGGTTGGGCGTCCCTACAGACACAATTGGGGCTGTGTCTGTGGGTGGGGAGCCGGATGTGGGTATGTGTCCTGGTTGCTGCACTAGCGCCTCCTCTGGTTGGTTGGGGCGTCTGTTCGGGGGGGGATTGGGGGGAATAACATGATCCTCCCACGTGCTACATCTCCCTGGCGAAACTCCTCACTATCAGGTGAAAAGAAGAGGCTGGCAACTCCACATGTATCGGAGGAAGCATGTGGTAGTGTGTAGCCCTCCCCGGCTCGGCAGAGGAGGTGGAGCAGCGACCGGGACAGCTCGGAAGAGTGGGGTAATTGGCCAAGTACAATTGGGGAGAAAAGAGGGGAATTTTTTTTTCCTCCAAATTCCTCCAGGCCAGTAAAATCTGTCAACCCTGTTTCTTGAATTTTTTTGATGACATAGGTCTGTGCACAGACTAATTGTTTATTTGCTTAGAATTGCACCCGATTCTCATTTGAATGCATTGGACCTTTCAAAAATGTTCTTTAAATTCACTTAGAAACATTTGGATGGAAAAATGACTCTCCAACTCAAATGGCAGCTTATACTTCACTGTCAACAGCTTAATTAAGCAAATGAACATGAGAAGCTGGCCCAACTGGACCCACCTCAAACTGGTTCACATTGCTTATGTTGGAGCTGTTGCTGGATGTGGGTGGAGGTTTTGCCCTGGATACCAACTAATACCACAACTGCCGTAATCTGATTTCCTTGTTTGCGTTTGTTTGCATTGCTACTGGCTCAGAACAACCCTTCAACAAGTCGGTCTTTAACAGGAACCACAAGAGCAATGTACATTCCTATTTTATTTTCAGTCTTGATTATTTATACCATTTTATATATATTTCTATTTTTGTTGTCGTGTTACATATAATATTGTCTAAACTGGCAACCCACCAAAACTAATTCCTTGAAAGCCCGAGCTAACTTGTGGTTCTTATTATCTTCTTATTAGAAGAGTTGTTGTTTGTATGCCCCTGGAGGGAGAGATCTTCTCCCTGGAAATATGGGATGAAAGGATATAAAGGCCATTAAGGGGAAAGCCATAACAGCAACTTATTGGGTCATAAAGTGTGAACTGGCCCTCTGTTATTCTTCCCGGCAGGAGCGTTTGATCAGATGAATCTATTGGCCTCAGGTAAGACCCAGGATATTACTCCAGCCTTGGGAAGGGTCTTCTTTCTGCACTGGCCCTGGGGCCATTCTAGGGTCACAGCAACCTGACCTCAAAACTGCTGAGCTCTGGATTTTTGTTGTCCAGAGAGACAGGATATCGGAGAACTGACTGATCGAGATATGAGACAGCAAGAGAGCGAGAGAGAGAGAGAGAGAGAGAGAGAGAGAGAGAGAGGTGTAAACACTTTTACTCAAGATGATTGCATATCATGAGTAACTGAGGAACTCAATTAACTTGATTACAAAAACTGTTGCTTACAATTCATTACCACAAAGCTTCATTTCACATTTTCGTGCATGTCTAAACACACACTCAGACGATCATTACTGGGGCATGCAGATGATGCAGCAAATTATTTGAATTTAGAAAATTTGAAGAAAGCAAAGAAGAGGCTGTAACCCCCCAAAAAACGACAGAAAATGTCAAAAGTTTGGGACCATTTTCAACCAAAATGCAAATCCTAACCCACAGACTCAAGTTCACCTTACATCAAATTATGGACTAAAACAGGGACAACATGAGCACATGAACCAGAACTAGAAAAGCATACCAGTGAGATATCATATCACAATGGGCAACGGGGGGACCACAGTAAATTGTAGAACTGAGTAAAGCTTATGTTACATTGTTGGTCTTTAAACATACTTTTTTTCTTTTCCAATTCAAGGTAATAATCTTCAGAATAATCGATAGATTAATTATTTATTGGACTGCATTTATATAGCACTTTTCTGTTTACTGACCACTCAAAGCGCTTTACAGTATATGCCTCACATTCACCCATTCACACACACATTCATACACTGATGGCGGAGGCTGCCATGCAAGATGCCAACCTGCTCATCAGGAGAAGTTAGAGGTTCAGTGTCTTGCTCAAGGACACTTTGACATGCTCTCTGGAGGACCCGGGGATCGAACCAGTGACCTTCCAATTACTAGATGACCTACTCTACCTCTTGAGCCATGCCACCCCACCAAATAGTCATTAGTGACCCTTATTCGAATGATAATTCCCTAATGCACGCTGCTTAACAAATCAAAAGCTAAGGAGCACAGGGTGGGAGGTACATGTCTACCTCATCAATCACTATTGTATCCTCCTACACAGCATTCATAACGTATGTGACAGCATTACAAGGACAACTAAGGCTTTTCTGGAGACAAAAGATGGCACTACTACTTATTCTTTACTTTCAAATAAGGTGTTTTTTTCCCTTTCCTCCAGTGTGTTTGTAGTTTTAGGTTTGTCTACAACACTAGAGAGTGTATCTCAAAGTGAGGCATGGTGGAGGTGGGTGGCTGTTGTGATTCTTTTAGTGGTGAAGATGGAGCAGGCTTACTAGGAGACCTCCATGTTGACTTTAAAAGGCCTGTTTATTAGGTTTGGAATCGGTCCATGACTACGCAGCTGACTGCATCCACATCCTACCTCTGCATAGCATCAGCCTCTCTGACTCAGGAGCCCCTGGATCCACTCTCAGCTCCATGGGAGAGGGATATGGCTGATAAACACAGAGGCTAGCTAAATGCTAAGCTTTCATAGCTGCGTTTAATCCAATCTGTTCCTGCCGGAGGATTGGTGACTGAAAAAGAACCAGACTTGGCAGGTCTTCTTTAAACATCAAGGGTTTTTTTTTTACGAGAGACTACAGTTAAATCTGCTCGCTGAACATACTGAGGGGCAGCTCCTATTCTTATCCTTCTATAACCCTAGGCAGTGTTATTAAAGAAGGACTCAAACGCAGATCTCGTTTAACAATCAATGTAATGTCCAACCTCTTTTTCACACTACTCATGTAACTTCCTTAAACACCCCTCCCTCATTTGCGAATATTTTTTTCCTAGGATCCATCCATTATCCAAACCGCTTCTCCTGCTCTCAGGGTCGTGGGGATGTTGGAGCCTATCCCAGCAGTCATTTGGCAGCAGGCAGGGAGACACCCTGGACAGGCCACCAGTCCATCACAGGGTTTTTTCCGAGGATGATGTATATATATATATATATATCTCCATCCATTATCCAAACCGCTTGTCCTGCTCTCAGGGTCGCGGGGATGCTGGAGCCCATCCCAGCAGTCATTGGGCAGCAGGCAGGGAGACACCCTGGACAGGCCACCAGTCCATCACAGGGTTTTTTCCGAGGATGATGTATATATATATATATATATATATCTCCATCCATTATCCAAACCGCTTGTCCTGCTCTCAGGGTCGCGGGGATGCTGGAGCCCATCCCAGCAGTCATTGGGCAGCAGGCAGGGAGACACCCTGGACAGGCCGCCAGGCCATCACAGCGCCCACACACACACACACACACACACACACACACACACACACACACACACACACACACACACACACACACACACACACACTCATACCTAAGGACAATTTACTATGGCAGAGTCACCTGAGCTAACATGTCTTTGGACTGTGGGAGGAAACCGGAGCACCCGGAGGAAACCGACGCAGACACGGGGAGAACATTCAAACTCCACACAGAGGACGACCCGGGACGACCCCCAAGGTTGGACTATCCCGGGGCTTGAACCCTGGACCTTCTTGCTGTGAGGCGACCGCGCTAACCACTGTGCCACCTTGCCGCCTAATGTATATATACATATACATACATACACACACACACACACACACACACACATACATACATACGTATATACATATATATAGTCATATATTGTGTTATATATTTTTTGTTATATATTTTTTTTCTCTTCCTTTTTGTAATGTATAGTAGCTGAATTAACGTAAGAGTAGGTGAGAAGGGGTGGGAAAAAATAAGTGTATGCTTCCTCTTAGTCTTTTTCGAACATGTAACAAATAATCTGATGTATATGGAGATCTGTTCGCAGAGTTGGATGTTTGGATTTGTCGATCACTTCAGATTACTGGCAATGGATTATCTGTATGTTTACATGTTCGAAATAAATCATCATTCATTCGAATATCGGGAAGTTCCCGCCCTCAAGCGCTAGGATTGCCCAGGTGAGCCTGTCAGTCAGCCTGCCTGGAGTCCCGCCCTCAATTTCCCATTCAGTTCAACTTGCTACAGCAGGCTGCGGCCGACAGTAAATTCGTGAAAATCTTGATATTGATTTGGGGACAATATTGCTGGATAGCTTGCTGGTCTTGTTAAACATGCTGTCAAATCATATTTACTGTTTGCCAACCGTACACAACGTTATTGACATCGAATGTCAATATTGCATTATAAGTGAGTCTAGTGCAGAATGAATTCTGCATGGAAGAGAAATGTCATGGAGTGCATGTGGAATTGTTTTACAAACTAGAGAATCTTATGGAACATGATATACATTAAAAAAAAGATGCATTAAAAAAGTATTTTTCAACTGTTTTGACACTTTACATATATTGTTTATGTACAATATGAATAACAGTGGTCCCAACACTGACCCCTGGGGCACTCCACACCTAACCTTCAGTAATTGTGATTTGAAGTTTTGAATTTGTGTTATTTGTAAAGTGCTTTGAGGGGCCGTTGCAGCTAGAAAAGCGCTATAACTTGATTGATTGATTGATGATCGACTCTTGCTAGCGTAACGTTAGCTTTCTAGCTCATAGTTGAGTGAGCTGAGCGGACCATTTCATCTCCCGTTGCCAAGTCATATCTAAGGTTCATCCTATTTATTGGAGCAGTGAATATTGTTTCCATTGCATTATAATTTAATGGGATGGGAATGATTCAGATTCAGACAACTTTATTTTTCCCAGAAGGGCAATTCAGTTCTTGCAGTCTACAGTCTAGTCTGGTTGTTCCAGGTATTAGTCAAACCTTGGGTGTTACCAGGGACACAGAGCTTTGGCTTGTGAAAAACTTTAGATTTTAATAGCAAAACACATAAAAAATATAAATTGTCTTAATTTTTAATTACTTTGGCAAATGACCATGGTATAAACGGGATAATGCCCTTCCAGGTGTCCATAATCAGGAATTATGGACGAGAGGCCTCCTCCTCGTTCATTATAATAGACACTTCGTCAGGCATTATCCCTTACTTAATCTATTTATCAATAATGTTTACTGTGAATTAATCTGACCTTCAACAGTGGATAGTCAGTGATGTTTTCCTGGACAATATCACACATTTTCTCGTCTTCATTTCGCTTCACTTTCGCGCTTCGACTGGCAAACTGGCCAATCCTGGCGCTTGAGGGCAGGACTTCTGGCAGGCTGATTGACAGGCTGACCTGGTCAATCCTAGTGCTTGAGGGCGGGAACTTCCCCAGATTTATCCCTGGAAAAAAATGTCCGCCCCTCATTCACCTACTACTTCCTGCCTTCTCTCTCTCTCTCTCTCTCTCTCTCTCTCTCTCGCAATTCAATTCAATTCAATTCAATATGTGCTTTATTGGCATGACACGTTTGTGTACATATTGCCAAAGCATGTAAAACAACAACACAACAATGATTATAATAATAACAGCAACAACAACGATTATGATATTAAACAACAACAGTAGCAAAAGGTGTCGTCACCCACTGTTTCTCAGGTTGTGGCAGGAAAATATAAATCTTGCTGCAATGCTCGCTGCTGCCCCCCCCCCCAGGACCACCCGCAGCTTACCTGCGTCGTCCATTTCCTGGTACTCTGGAATCACATGTTCCAGCTCCTTGACAAAAGAGTCGCTGTTTTTCAAATTTTTAAATTTTCTCTCTCCCCCCCCCCCCCCAGTCAGCAGCAAAACACTAAACTCTACGAATTATCCCTTGGTTTGAGCATAACGGATATGGATGGATCGTCACTTCCTGTCATGGTGGCTCTAAACATAGAACCTCAGCCCACCCCAATCACACTACATCCGCATTTTCTTTCTAATTTGGCTTCGGATGAAGTTGAATTTACGTCACAGCGTTTTGGATAATGGATGGAAAATGGATGGATGGATGGAGGTATGGATGATACTGTATTACGTATATAGGAATATGTCCTTGTTTTCCTACTACCACACAATACAAACCCAACCTTCCAACCCCCGCCCTTCCCCACCTGGCTACCCACATGACTTCAAACCAGATATTAAATTAAACGGGCATTCTGAATTTTCTGGACATTGTAATTAAGTTGACCTCGATAGGAACGACAGCATCTAATCGAAGGAGTTCCTCGATACAGATGTCACATGGTGCCGTCGACGGAGCGTGATCGTAACAGCCGAACAGGCGTGACTCAAATCAAATTTAATCAGCGCCGCTCCTCCTCCGAGAGTCTCCAGCCGCTTCTCACACAGAAATCATAATTACTGTGATAAGCAGGGCGAGGGACTGACATGGTGGCATCTTTATTAATATCAGCCTATCCTCCACTCGGTTATATTCACTTAGGTATTGTGCACATCTAGGCTGATGGCAGTGATAATATTGATGTTAACAAGCCTTGCATTATTATTATCATTATTATTATTATTTATCTATACTACTGTTATGGTAGCTTCTACCACATCTACCACTATGTCATCTTAAAATAATGATACTAATATTAATATTGATAATAATAATTTATTACATATTTGCATCTTAATCATGCTAAGCATCAGTACTTCAGACTAACACGATCAGGCAAATAAATAAAAGAAATTCTCTGCACCGTTGCACTTTATAACCTCTTATTTTGCCTGTATATAGTAAATCCTTGTGTATATATCTGAAGATTGTTGTGTTGTCTTGTTATTCTATGTTAAGTACACTGAGAGAGCCACGACACCGGAGTCCAATTACATGTATGTGCAAACCTACATGATTCTGATTCTGAAATAAATGAGTGAATCAGAACAGATCAACAAAAATACAAAGTCTCTAATGTAGAATACATAGTATATAAAATGAGACAGCGAGGACTAAACAAGGTAGAACAATAAATATTGGCAAGTAAGGAGAGCATGATAAATGGATAAGGGATGACCAATACTGCCAACACAATGGATAAGTTATTGGTAAAAATGGAGACTGAAAAAAAAAATCCAAATTTGTCAGCAAATGCTGGACACCTATGTTCCTGACTGTGATGTTGCTGGTGGTCAGAGAGAGACTTTTTTTTTTAGAGATTATTTCCGCTTTATTCGATGTGGTGCGACTGAGAAGCTAGATTGCACAGGACAGTGTAGGTCAAGGGGCAGCTAATCAAAATATGGCATTTTCTCAGTTTCACTGTTTGCAATTCAACAGGAGCAGGGCCTGGGATGAGCAATGGCCAGGGCAGGACAGAAAAAACCCCCAAAAAACAGACCCTACAAATTAAATAAATATTACCCAAAACCTTCGACACCATAATCATAGCAGATCACTGAGCTGCTAGCGGAGAGCAAACTCATTTCTGTTATTCCTCCATCACACACTCCTGCCTACATGCTGAGCTTCCCCTCACACTATAAGCTCTTGTGGTCTAATTATAACCATCTGACAAGGCGATAAGATGTTTTCCACTTAAGGACAAAGTTCTGGATGCAGCACTCGCACGTTAACTTCACCTCATGACAGCAAGCAAGTCAAAATGATGTCACGACGTTGACATTTGTCTCCGCACATCCTCTCATGTTTGATGGGAGATGTGACAGAGAGGGGTGCCGGAGGACAGAGCTCTGCAAAAATGCTGCTGTGAAAAATGAATGAGGGGGGTGGGTGTCTTCACCGCAGTGCCCCCTTTTAAATGTCCCACCAGGAAAATAAATATGACAGATGATTTGCTCTAGACATGTTCACATGCTGCCGAGCGGTGACCTCTCACCAGGTCAAAGACCCCCCCCCAAAAAAAATACTCGCACATCCAGACATTCTTCACTTTTCTCATTTCTGTTCTTGATGTTTTTATTACAACTCTGGACTGTTGACTGTTAAGCGCTATAAGGTTTGGCATCGGACTGATATTGAAAAACAATTCTAATTTTGATTGACAACTCGATTCAGGTGACCTGTCTGTTTTTTTTATGGAATTAGTCTTTGAAGGGTACCCCTGCTCACACCATACTGTGTATCCTGTGTATATTTGGTTGTTGTATTGGTTTTTGTCTCTCGCATTGAGTCTGCTTGCTGCTGCATGACTCAATTTTCCAACAGGAATCAGTGAATTTTGTCATATTTTATCTCATTCTGTCTAATCGTATCTTGCCCCTCGTACCTTATTTTATGTTATGAATGTAGCTGGGTATGATATAGGGGGAAAATACAGCTGACCTGTGATTCCTGTGCTGTGGACAGCAGGTGTCATAAGGTATGGCCATGTACACACACACACACACACACACAGATATGAGCAAACACACACACATACGTATAGCCACGTCAACACCGTTACTCGAAGGAGGCCCATCTTGCACTTGCATACACCCCTGTTCAGCCGCCTTTGTCTGCTGTTTCCATGGCAACATGCCACCGCACTCCCCAGCATATCGATGTAACGGGCTGAAAGGCGTGGAGAGCTGCTTCTGCTCATTAGAGCAGTCTGTGTGACAAGGGCAGAGGAGCTGATCGGTATGCTGATCTGAATGTATCCCTCAACAAAGACCACTGTGGTCAAAGACTTAACTAGGTGTTTACTGTTAAACAGACCACATAGCACAGGTCTACCAGCAGGTCAAACCCTGTCTGGCTGTCACAAACAAGCCTTTATCTTGGCCAAAATCACCACCTTTCATCTAAATGCCTAAAGAAATTGGGTACATTCTACTGTGATAACCCCCAAAGGCCATAACTCCTGTCCCATTTATCTTACCTCAACAGGATCCTATAAAATTACCAAGATGTTTACCGCTGACTTAAATCCGCTTAGAGACAAGGAAAGCAAGACCGCACCCCCCGCCCAAACACACACACACACACACACACACACACACACACACACACACACACACCCCTTGCCATTACTTGAGCCCATACATTTCCTTATTAACTACGACTATATTTCTGGTTGACAGTGAATGAGCCTTAATGAGGTGAAGGGAGATATAAAATTGAGCTTTACTTTGACTGGTAGCAGCGTTAAATGTCCCCTTGTGAGGGCAATTAGACGTTTTAATGAAACCGTAACTCTTGGTAGTAAAGGAGGGGTCTTTTATTGCCAGCCACTGGCTCACTGATATCTCAGTATACAAGAGATTACACCTCATGCCCCAAAACCTCTCCCTGCTTCTCTCTTAGGAGGTTTTACACTTTATTATGTATGGATTTGAAATAAAAACTTAAACGGAAATGTTATGTGAATTCATTTATTGCTGTCATAGTGTATATCCTACGAGATTATACATAGTGAAAGGAATATTCCATCCATCCATTTTCCACGCCACTTATCCTAATTAGAGTCGTGGGGATACTGGAGCCTATCTCAGTAGTTATTGGGCGGAAGGTGGGCAAACACCCTGGACAGGTCACCAAACCATCTCAGGGCAGACATACACACACCTAGGGACAATTAAGTAGATCCAATTCACCTGACCTACATGTCTTTGGACTGTGGGAGGAAACCAGAGCGCCTGGAGGAAACCCACGCAGTTACGGGGAGAACATGCAAACTCCACACAGAGGACGACCTGGGATGACACCCCAAGGTTGGACAACCCCGAGGTTCGAACCCAGGACCTTCTTGCTGTGAGGCAACAGTGCTAACCACTGGGTCACCATGCCGCCCTAAAGGAATATTAAATTCCCATGTAAACAATTGCAACTCTGCCTCAAAATCTGAAGTACTTTGTGTGCGCATAACTACCTTAGAAACCCAACAGCTGAACCTCATGTTGTACCCATGTAACACAGTCTCTCCAATCGCATTAATTAACTGTAATAATGTAATAGTATGAGTCATTAATTTTCCATTTTTACGCAATTGGAAAACAACCCAAACCCTGTTTGAATGCACGGATGCAGAAACATGAGTAAGAGGAAGGGAGAGGCTGTCACTGTGTTTTCTCTCCTGTCTTGAGTGACAGGTGTACTGGTGATGTCACGGCTCTTTAGCCTGCCGAGGAATTGCTGGTTTATCCTCTTTGTGTCAGCTACAGTTGTCTTCTGACACACACACACACACACACACACTGAGGAGGGTAAGTGGGAATAATACGCTAGTAGGTGTTTTTCCCGTTGGTTTTTTCTACCCATTCTCATTATTTATGCCATGATGTTAGCTGTGTTCCCAAATTTACATTCATCTCAGCTGTCAGCATACTGTCAAACTGAAACCTGGAAACACAGTATGTGGACGGCCCCTGTGTGTCTGGAGCACAGCTGTAGTTTGCTCTGCAGCTGGGTGAACACCTGAAGAGACAGGGGGACCTGTGTGGTTCCTGACACCAAACCATGAGGTTCTTGACGTAAACCAGCCCGGTCAAGCACGATTGAGGGAGGAAGTTATACATGAGGTTGTGAAATTTCACACTCTACAGCAAGTTAAGCTCACTATCCAAAGAACTCCCATTCATTTCTGCTGAAAGTGGTTTTACGAGGCTGGGAGAGAGTGGAAGAGAGAAAGAGAGACAGAGGGGGTGGGCATATTAATAGCGTAAGCTATTCACTCAATCTGTTTTCATAATGCATCCAACCAAGTCACAAGAACTGACAGCCTCTGCATATGAAGACAAGGTGTAGGCAGGTAGTAAAATCAATAAAGTTGTAGGAAGAATGTGAGTCATTCATTTCAACGGAGAGACCCACACAACACAGTGCGTATGGCCAAAAACCAAACTGTACTGGACGAAGTGAAAGATGCCAGAGCAGGGTGAGATGTGGAGAGGTACTGACACCAAGGCAGGGTGATATAAGGACAAGATGAAGATCGATAGTCCACTCGGATGTACACCGAGACAGAGATAACAACAGAAAAGCTGCAGAGGCAGAACCTCTATTACCTTGGGATCGAAATCCATCACGAGATGTCACAACTTTGGGTTCGCGAAGCGAACCCTAGTTATATGAACAACGACAAAATGGCTGAGAGGGTTATTGCATTGTGACATCATCCACAATAGCTCGCTGGAAAAAAGAAAAACGATGGAGGTGCATTCCCCGTGCCAATCCCGGACAATATGACCCCCTGTGGTCATATGTCCTCCCACCGACCCCGTATTGGCACGCCCACCGGAAGCGCTATTCCTCTTTGTAAGTCGAACCATCTCCAACTAAATGAGCACCACACCTGTGGCCCGGGTAGGAGGAGAACGGCTCTATTCTCAGCCATTTTGTCGTTGTTCATATAACTAGGGTTCGCTTCGCGAACCCAAAGTTACATTTCACGTACTCCAAAATGGCTGAGAGGGTTATTGCATTGAACAACGACAGGATTCGTGCCTCCGTTCCCTAGCCGTCCAATGAACCCTTCAAACCCCTGGTGGGAAGGGGTACGCGTTCTGATGAGAGCATCCTAAGAGGCCTGCTCCAGAACAGCGTCGGCAACCGACCGCACCTTAACGTGCCGGTAATAATGCCGTAAGAAAGTGGTCTCACCACTCCAAACCGCCGCCTGGCGGATGACCTCCCAGTCGATACCTGACAACACAGCTATCGACGTAGCAGTCCCTCGGGTAGAATGCGCCTTCAGTTTAGGAGCTGTTTTACCCGCTTTGGTATACGCCTCCGTAATACCATCCACCAGCCAGTGTGCTAGCCTCTGGGTGGAAAGGGCATAACCTGGTTTGCTCACTCTGTAGGTCAACAGCAGCCTGTCAGACCTACGAATATCTGCTGTGCGCCGCATGTAAATGCGTAAAACCCGTACAGGACACGAGAGGTGCAAGCGTTTCTCATCCCTAGTCACCGGTGACGGATGAAACGCGTGTATCACCACCGGGGCCCTACGCGTCAGGACAGACACAGTTTTGGGCACGAAGCTGGGGTCTGTAAAGAGCGTGACCATCAGATCACCAGAAAACACCATCCCCTTGATGGTGAGTGCAGTGAGCTCACAACCCCTCGCTGCGGTGGTAAGTGCCAAGACCACAGCCAGCTTAGCCGAGACATAACGCATGTCTGCCGTAGACATGGGTTCAAAGGGATCTTTCTCTAGTGCGCGCAGAACAAGGGAAGCATCCCAAGTTTCAGCTCTCGTAAGCTCCTTAGCTGAGAGCTTCTTAGCACCCAACAGGTACTGCGTCATGAGCGGGTGCGTGAAAACCGTGCTACCCTCGATCTTCCCCCGGAAGCACGTGAGAGCCGATACACAGACTTTGACCGAGGAGAAAGACCATAGTCTATCACTCCTACAGACCTCCACAAAAGTCAGTATAGGGCCAATCCCTACTGACAAAGGGTCCATGTCGCGTTCAGCGCAAAATTGGTCAAATCGATTCCAGTACCCCTGGTACCTGGAATACGTGGAGTCTTTACGCGCCGCTAAGATGACACGAATCACTTGCGCACTAAGTCCCATAGCTAAGAGCCTGGCTTTGTAAGCATCCACGCCGCTAATCGGGAGCCTCCTATCCAGGGGCCCTCCCGTAGCAGCCCTCCTGCTTGCGTGAGCGCGTCCGCCCACTCCGGGACGTCGAACCGCTCGCCTACTATCCAGGGCACTATTCGCGGAAACCACGGGGTGCTCGGTTCGTACGGGGCCACGAGAACTAACCGACCCCCTGTGCGCTCGAACTTGACCACCAGGTCTAGGAGGCACCTGCGCGGGGGGAATGCGTAAAGCATCTCCTCGGGCCATGGATCTAGTCCAAGCGCGTTGACCCCCAACGGCGCTAGGTCGGACGGGAGCATCGAGTACCAACGAGGGCACTTGTAATTGAGTTTCGATGCGAACAGATCCACTTGAGCTACCCCGAACCTCTCCCAGATCATAGCCACTATGGCTGGGTTGAGGCTCCAATTGTCCGCATGCGGGCCGCCTCTCGAGAGGATGTCCGCTGCTTCGTTGTCCTTCCCAGGAACATGAAGCGCCCTGATTGATAGCGCGTTGCTGTTGACCCAAATCCAAATTTGCATGGCCAACTCTCTGCAACGCTTGGACTTCATACCGCCTTGGCGGTTGATGTAGGCCTTGGCCGTCATGCTGTCTGTCATTATCAGTATGTGACGGCCTACGAGATCCTGAGCGAAATGCTGGATAGCCAGCCAAATCGTTTCCGTCTCGCGCGCGTTGATGTGGACCTTCTCCCCAGACGGCCACACTCCTCGCGCTGTTTTGTAGCCAAGGATGGCCCCCCAACCCGAGAGGGACGCATCCGTATAAATCGTTACCTCGGGTCCCCTGGGGCCCATAGGGACCCCAGACATGTCCACGCAGGCTCTGTTCCAGTGGTCTAGGTCCTGCGCTACCACGCGCGGGACCAGGATAAGATGGTTGTTGTACCGGCGTTCGTTGCCGTATTTCAAGAAGTGAACTGCGAACCACAATTGCAGTCTCCTCATGAACAACAGACCTAAAGGAACAACTTGGTGAGCCGATGCCAGAAGGCCCAGCAGCCTCCTGATCATCCGATAAGTGACATATGTCCCCGGGACGAAATGTGCTAACGTGGTCCGGGTGGAATGCCATCTCTCTTGCGTAAGGGTTGCGCGCATGGATACCGTATCCAAACTCAGACCCAGATACGTTGCTTGGCACGAAGGCCATGGCGCGCTCTTCTTTATGTTGATAGTGAAACCCATGTACTCCATGAATTCCATCAACTCCTGAGTATGGAGTATTGCTTGTTCCGGCGACCGGGCCAACACCAACAGGTCGTCTAGGAACCATGCCAAGCGCATACCTTTGCGCATCAACACTCCGAGCGCTGCTTTCACACACCTTGTGAATGTCAAAGGAGAGAGGCGATATCCGAACGGGAGGCATGTGTACTGGTAACACTGACCCCGGTAACAGAACCGAAGATACTTTCTGTGTCTTTCCGCAATCAGACAATGATAGAAAGCATCTTTTAGGTCGACCGAAGTTAGCCAATCGGACTGTGTCACCATTGACAGCAGAACCGGTGTGCGTAGCATTTTGAAACTGACCTTCTCTACATACTTGTTGAAGGGTTTCAAATCTAGGATTGGGCGCATGCCCCCATCCTTCTTCGGGACCAGAAAGTAACGGCTGTAAAACCCGTCTTCTCTTTCTAGGGGAGGAACCACCGTGATTGCCCCTTTCGAGAGTAACTCTGTGAGTTCGTTGTCTAGGATTTGTGCTTCGGCCACCGACCCCGGTTCCGTATGCACTATTCCCAAGTACGGGGGTACAATACCGTTCTCGAAAAGGATTTGGTGTCCATGGGCTATCTGATCCAAAACAGAAGCCGACGGGACCAATTCCTTCCACCTGTGTAACATGCGTGACAGAGGTCTCGTTGCCTCCTGTACCTTGCTGTTCAGGTAGCGCGCGTAAGTTGCGCGTAAAGGGTCTGGGGAAGCCCCGCCCGCCATGCCCTGCATCCATGGGGGGGCTTCGTCCTTGTAAAGGAGACCCAGATGGGGGAATTGGCGTTTTGAACCTTTCCAAATTACCATTTGACCCATCAGAGAGACTAAACATTGTCGCATCATAGTCCCCTCCCAGGGGCTCATTTGCGCTCATGTCATTATTATCCAATATTTCCAGCAGGGATGTTATTACATTGTTATCATCATCTTTACCTAAAGATTCAGACAGACAATCAGACTTGCGTTTCAAACCTTTTAATACGCAATCACCATCATCACCAACATAAAAAATTTTATTCACATTCACAACCTTTGGAATAGAACAAGTAGACTGTGCATCAGAAACCAAAATAAAAGGCGCAGTGTTTAGCCCTGCGCACGCTGTGTCCCCTGAACAAGCGTCTATATCGCCGGAGACGGCTCTGGAATCAGTCTGTTGGTGTGGGTCGTAACATCCTGCCGAAACACGTCACTTGGCAGCTCCCTTCTTGGAAGTGTCTGTGCTGTCCGGCTTGGTCGCCTTGGCCGCTGGTTCTGTGGAAGACTGGGAGTTTGGACGTGAGCCCTGTCCACGCCCGCGCCCCGCTTTACCACCTCTTTTTGGATAAGTCTCTCTCCATTTCTGCTTGCGCGCAGGCTTGTCCCCCTGCCCTTTGCCCACCGCGGGCTTAGGGGTAGGCGGGTTCTTCATCATCGGGAGAAGCTCCTTGTGCAAGGTTTCGCGCTCGGCCTGGGCGGCCTTGTATTTGCTGATAATGTCCGGGGTCGTTCCAAACAGGCCCTGGTTCCCTGCGCAGGAGTGGGCCATCCACTCCTTTCAGAATTCCTCTTTTACCCCGGCTGTCTCTAGCCAGAGACGTCTGCGCGAAAGGGTGGAGGCAGCTGCGCTAGAACCGCACTCTAGAGCGATGGAATACAGCAGCGATCCCAGGGAGTCAGCTATGCGTTCCATTTCCAAGATGTACTCACAACCTGCTTCGCTGGCCACTACGTCACCGAACTCGGCCCCGTCGATACCTGCTGTAGCGATGGCGGCTTTGCTTTGCTCGACGTTTGATAGGCTGCAGAGCTTGCGCATGTACGCCGTTATCATCCCAGCCGTTGAGACGAGTCCAGCTGCGCGTGTACTGGCGTGCCATGCATCACACGCGTAACGATCCACCTGTTGGCCCCACTGCGAAGGGTGTTTGGGAGTATCGCGAGACCCCACCTTGGTGTTAGGGTTGAACGATAAAACGTCCCTCTCTGGTTGCGGAATTTTCCAGTCTTTGAAGTTCAGGTTCCTAACCTCGACTGCTAAGACGTCAACCCCCTTCTGACTGAACTTTGAGGACGATTTAAGTAGCGGATCCGCCTCCGCCCGCTTAAACGCTCGTTCGATGTGAGGATAAGGTGGTAGAGTGGAGTCCCTGACCCTCTCTGCCATTCGTGGAAAATCGGCTACCACCGGATCTTGAGGATTGCCCGGCTCGGTAACGATGTCGGCAGACTTGACCGCTCGCGCGAACAGATCGCAGAAACTGGCGAGGAATGTTTCGGACCCACGTTGCATGGCGTCGCCATCTTTGTTTGGTTGAGACGAACTTGGCTGGTAGTCTTCCACGCCCTGATCGTCTACTTCCTCAGGCAGTGAATCCTCGGGTTCCGCACCCGCCGAATAACATGCCACAGATTCACCAGGGAGAGATAGGATCTCATTGGTCCAGTCCTCTCTAACTACCCCGGATGGTGGGGTAGCCTCTGGCTCCGGAGGGATGCTAATGCTAGCTGCCGTCCCGTGACTGTAGCTAGGAAGCATCGGAGGGATGTTGCTAGCCTCCGCCCCATGGCTATAGCTAGGTAGCACCATGCTAGCCGCCTCGTTAGCAGGTGCGAAGGGATCTGCAAGTCCCCACCTTTGACGGTACAGGGCAGCCCACCTTTGGCGCCCCGATCCTCTGATGGTTTTACAGAAATTGCAGTCGATCTCATTACGGTCTACATCCCTCAGGTAGCCCGTGTAGTGAACATGCGGGATATGGGAGACAGTCCGGATGGGGGTCCCATTGGAGCGTCGCCGGTTTAACACACCCGCACCAAGCGTAGAATCCGGCCACATCGACCGGATTAACGAACATCTTGGCGATAAAAGGTAAGCTAACTATAAATTAGTATCTAATATACCAGTATATCACTAGATTACTTGCGTATTTGCAGTTTTACTCTTAATCCCAGCGAGAGAGAAACAGCCATCGACCGATCTCATTTAGTTGGAGATGGAAAGAGGAATAGCGCTTCCGGTGGGCGTGCCAATACGGGGTCGGTGGGAGGACATATGACCACAGGGGGTCATATTGTCCGGGATTGGCACGGGGAATGCACCTCCATCGTTTTTCTTTTTTCCAGCGAGCTATTGTGGATGATGTCACAATGCAATAACCCTCTCAGCCATTTTGGAGTACGTGAAATGTAACCATATATACGTATATATATATATATATATATATATATATATATATATATATATATATGTGTGTATATATATATATATATATATATATATATATATATATATATATATATATATATATATATATATATATATATATATATATATCAGTACCAGATTGGTCGAGGCAGGAGTCTACCACACCAGACAAGACCCAAGATGCAGGCTGTGCAAAGATGCCCCTGACACAGTCCAGC
>JAJHIY020000794.1:0-12500 GCA_022114975.2 Lampris megalopsis | reverse complement strand
TATTTGGTTAACACATATAAGCAGTTTATTGTTCTATTTTAACTGGATCCTGATGCCACTTCTGTTCATGGGAGTTTTGAAGGATATCCTTGTCCACATGATACTTTGTTTGGTTTGTTGAGTAGTTTTTCAGTTACATTGCGGTTTGTCCCCCGCACCGTCTTAAGTCTTCATGTTTGCATCATGTTTCTGAGTCTACTTGCTGGTTGGTGCAAGCTCTATTTCTCTACAAGATCATTGACGTTTATCTCATCCCATCTCATCTTATGTTAGCAGCTTCATTTTCTCTCTCACCCCCTTCCCCCCTGCAACGTGATGAGGGTGACCTCCAAAGTCAAACCTCCCAGAAAATATAGGGATGGCAGAATCCCTATATTTCCTGTAGAACCAGGTCAAATTGTAGAACCAGGTCAAAAACCTTTGACCTGGTTCTACAATAAAGAAAAACCTTTGACCTGGTTCTACTGTAAACTGTACATCCGCCGACTTCATCAGCTTGAATCATCCTGAGTCAGTTACCATCTTACACAACCAGCTGAGGAGCACAGAGCTGCATTCAGCAGCATTCCCCAGGATGGGGCCGTGCCCTCGACTGGAGCCCCGGGACCTACGTTCTTTCCTGGGCTGGTACAACTCAGGGGTCCCTGCCAGGAAAGCTTCACTCACATCCAGAAGTTGAAGGCGGGCGGGGGTGGGGGTGTTGATATAAATAGACATGAAGAGTAATGAGGCATCACGGGTAGGAGGGGACAGGGAACAAGATGAACAAGAGAATGGAGGCTCCCAAGTGTTGAATCAAGTAGACCCACACACACACTCGCATACACAGACTCGTAATTTACAGTTTACACAGGGAAAAAAATCGTTTAAACAAAGTGATCACAGGGAGCAGTCTATTATAAAAGCAATAAAACCCAGGGTTGTGTTTTGCTTGCGACTATACTGTGCTATGGTGCAGCCCAGCAGTGAGTGATGGACATATTCTGTTGCTGTGGTGCCAGCCCTGGTGGCCAACAATAACAGGGAAACAACACAGGGAGATTAAGCGCCACTAAAATCCACCATGGACTCCATACAAACTAACTCTGTGGAAGAGGTGAGTGAAATGAGGGGGAGAGGGGAAGAGAGAAAGAGAAAGAGAGAGAGAGAGAGAGAGAGAGAGAGAGACTCAACACATCCTTTCAGCATGTCACCTGTTGTCTTAAGGTTGGCCCATGGCAGTGTTTAGAAGAGAGCGTGAGGGGGCTGCTGGGTAAACAGAAAGCCATGTGGCCGTCTGTTCTGATTCCCATCCCGCCCCGATCCCCAGTGAACCCCCCAGGCCAGGCCCAGGAACCACCAGAGCTGAGCACATTAACATACTAAAATAAATCACACACACACACACACATAAGCACGCACACTTGCGAGAATTAGAAAGTGGGGCAGAAGGAAAACGTGGAGGTGGTAAAGATGAACCAACAAAGAAGAAATAAACAGGCTTACCCCCCACTCACCCCCCAAGCTGAGGACAGGTGCATTTCAACGCCCCATTAAGGGGCTTTTAGGTATGACAGACAGACAACAGGATTCCTCACCTGTCAGCCATCCATCGTGATGGAGCTAACTGGCCCGCTGTTCCCATGACAACCAGCTTGCTCCCACAAAACTGAACCCACCAACGAGTTCCTCACTAATGCGTCGGTGCTGAAAAGGTGGCAGGGACCTCGCTATGGTCAGTAATTTCAAGACATTTAATGAATGCAAGACTGGGCGATACTGACAAAATCAAATATCACAACATTTCAGAGTGAATATCTTGATATTAATGTGATGGTATTTTGAGGGATGACTACTGCCATTTTGAGAAATGAGCATTTATAATGTGGTGATCTTGACCAAGCAGGGAGAGGCCTTTCATATGGCTAAAACAGCTAACACAAATTGTATTGTGTTACTGAAATGCAGCCTTTAAAGACGGGGGAATGATAACATGTTAACATGATAAGTTTTCTGCTTCCGATGTTGGAGGATGGCGGCGCGAATTCATGTTTGCAGGGGCCTCACCCAGTACTGGTGTGGGAAGATGGCGGCACAAACTTACGTTTGTGGTGGCCTCACCTAGCACAGTCCATGCAGTGTCTTGACCATGTCTGCGTCTAAGTTTGTGTCTTCGTTTCACAGTTGAGAGACCTGGCGCTGGATCAGCTGGGAGAGCTTGGTCTGCCGCACCCTGTGGGCCCAGGGACCACGGCCCTGCCTGGAGCTGCGCCTGAAGAGGTAACACCGATGGTGGTCTGACAGGATGCGGAAACGGAGCAGGCTAAGCTAACTGCTAGCCCATGCAGACCGGCAGTTCCGATAACACGGAGGGCGGTCTGGCGGCAGCCTCACCTGGCATTGACTGTGTTTTTGGTGTCATTGTGTGGCATGCATGGAGGTGTGTCAAAGGTGTCTGGCTGGGAGAGCCGGCATTGGATTGGCTGGGGGAGCCTAGTCTGCTGCGTCTGGTGGACCAAGGGGTCTTGGCCCTGCCTGGAGCTGCGCCCAAGGAGGAAACACTGAGGGCGGTCTGACAGGACGCGGAAGTGGGGTAGGCTAAGCTAACTGCTAACCCATGCAGACCGGCAGTTCCGACAGTCATCCTGGCGTTCGCTCTCTTGGACAATTTATTATTATTATTTTTTGGATATGCTGGATATATGTGTTCTTGTAGTTTGGTTATGTGTTTTTGTCTTTGTGTTGCATTGCTGTGGGCTGGGAAAAATGATATTTCGCAAGTGCATGAAATGAAATGACAAATAAATGTTGCTTATTCCTGAAGTTATATCGCGATATGATGATAACCGAAACCTCTGACAATACCTCGTCTCATATGTTATATTGCCCCCCCCCCCCGTGTTGTATGTTTTTCCACACATCAGTGACTCAAACGGGATTCTCTGGCCTCCGAGATGCTGTTATTACGAGATTCATGTGTTCTCGGCGGGAATTCACATGGCTCTCACGGTACTTTTCAGACTGTAACAGCAAATCCTCTGGTAATGACAACAGGCGGTGGCCAGACGTCTTGCTGTAAATATGACTTCGCCACAGCTCTGCAGCAGGACTGAAACTCACCCACACCAAGATAAAAGGTTGGGTTTTTATTAGAGACTCCAGTGGTTACACGCCCACATGGCACATCTGTGCACAGACGTAGGCGACACGGGCCAGATATCATTCAGCTTTAGCCCGCGGAGCCGCTGCCCTCCTGCTTTCGGAGGGGGAGACCACTTATCGCGCCACTGATCTCAACAGCAGGTAAAAATGCCTTCAAACTGTACAAACCTAACGGAGAGGCGATGAAATAAATGACTAGCACATGGAAGAGACCGTTGATCTGAGCTTCTTTTTGTGTGTGCAACTGTTCAACTCTGATAGTTTTACATTTATTCATCTACCTCATTTAAATGACTGAAAACTTTTTTTTATTTTGGTGGGGAGGGGGGGTCCCTTTTCCCCCCACTATTCATGTGTATCAAGCAAACAGAGAAATGCTGTTATCTATCTCCTCTGAGCAGAGCACTGGGTAGAGAGAGTGTGGCCTTATCAACAGACACAAGAGACAGTGCTAAGCCACTTACCGGCAATTAGGTGGAGGCTTTCATGCATGCCCATTCTCGCTCTCGCTCTCTCTCTCACTCTCTCTCTCTCTCTCTCTCTCTCTAGCTGTCTTGACCCTAACCGGCCAGGTTTGGGCCTCGACCTAATAAGAGAGCATTAAAGTATTTAAAGGCACCCAGTTAGACATGTGGGTATAGATATTTCACCTCTGCACGCCCGTGGATTAAAGGAAGCTGGGTCTTTCTAATCGCAAATGTGATCAGGTTCAAGATGCTCGTGGCCAACACACACACACACACATACACATATGCACGCACGCACACACACAAACACACAGAGCGAGAGAGCCACCTTTATCTGTTTATCATTACCTTAAGCTTTCTGACTCAATCTCTCTCAATGCTTGCCAAGTTAAATACAAGCTTACTGGCCTCTGGTGTAGCCTCTGCGATGCCCTCACGTGAATTTGATTACCTACATTTGATTTTTAGTTTTTTTTTTTGGTTTATGTACATGGAATATATTTATTACTTCTTTTTGCATTGCCTACATAGAGATGAAGAGATGCAGACCATGCATTTTGAGGGGAGATTTAGGATAAACAGTATGGTAATGTTGGATCGTCAGAGCACGGCATTCTGACAGAAAGGCATTATAGGGCCTCTAGTGGTCATTCACAGCAACTACACGTTTGATGCTTGGGACAATACTGTCTGGTAATAAGACTGCACCATTGAAATATTACATGATATGTCGTCACCTTCCATCTCTTGACAGTCAGTCATTCTAGCCAATATGAATTAAGTCAACAGCTTTGTTAAGAACAGTGGCCTGGCCGAAGCTATGTGGGCTGGTTTAAGGCTAAAGGTGAGTAAGTCAAAATCAAGAAAGTAGCTCCTGTGCAGCCATTCCACAGAGACTGTTCCTGCATCAAAGAACATTGATTTTAATAACTATAAGCTGTCTATCATACTATGCAATGAGAGGAAAGGGGAAACTGTTATCTAATCAAGTCTTATAATCTTAGGAGAAAGGTGATAGGAGGGAATTGTCAAGACTAATATACGGTGACAGTTTCACATCTCAGTTGAAACCACCCAACAACCCCTTACAGGGGCCGCACTGGGCCAGGGTATCACTTACATTTAATTAACCCTTATCATGCAGGTCCAGAATAATTTAGCATTTTTAGAAAGCACCTTGACATCTCAATACACATCCCGAGATCAGCCTTTCAGGGAATAGAATTTTTCTCATTTGCATTTGCATGAATTTACTACTAATTGAGACATTATGATCTCTTGCCTGTAAACAAACACACACACACACACACACACACACACACACACACACACACACACACACACACACACACACACACACAGACGCATACACACAGACGCACGCGCGCACACACACACACACACACACACACACACACACGCCCCCTTGAGCGTGCCCAGGCCTATAACACGATTAAAGTGTGCCTGAAGACATGCAGTTGTGATATGATTTCACACTCATTGTTTTTCCCCACAAAAAGGATTAAACGCTGAGCGGGTCTCCTCTCTCTCGTACTCTCAGCTGCAGCAGAGGATCCAACAGAGCAGTGGCGCTGCCACCAGCCAGGGGCCCTGCACAGAGTCTGCGAGAGAGACAACAGGAGCAGCGTGGGAAAGCTGCTTTCACAACCTTACCCAGCCGTCAGGGGAATCTAGATATTTCTGTATTTCATCCTCGTCTAATCTAGGCAAGCTGATCTAAGACATGCTCTATTTCATAGGGAACACCTGCTCAAGGAGTCTTATTCACAGGAAAACCTCGGACCTGCCTCAGCTTTCTATACTCTTTCCTACTGTTGGCCACGGAGCAGTTCAACTGGTACGGTTGAGAGTTTCAATGCCTTGCTCAAGGGTGTGTCAACAGTAATTGTTGTTAGGGGGTTGTAAGCGTCCTCGTTCATTTCTGCCAGCAGCCCTCGGTCAGAGGCACATCCCTCCAGTCTTGACAGTCTTAAGCCTGCCTGACCTTCAGGGTACCACTGTCTGCTTCAATTAGGGCTGTACGTTTGCAGTATGGACTCATGCGGTTTCCAGCAACACACACCATCATTTTTCAGTCAGGGGGGATGATGTTCCATTAGACTTCCTAAATGAGATCTGCTGTGCAAAACAAATAATGATTCACATGAGGGAAATCTATCGTTATAGTCAAACGAAGCAAAACTAAGAAGAACTGTCAATACAACTTCTGTACACAGATGAGCAATGGTGTGTGTGTGTGTGTGTGTGTGTGTGTGTGTGTGTGTGTGTGTGTGTGTGTGTGTGTGTGTGTGTGTGTGTGTGTGTGTGTGTGTTTCCCCCTTTTTGTCGATCCGATGTAACCCCGTGAAACATATTCCCCTCTCTAATAAATGTTGTATTTTCACTCTTCCAAGCCAACTTCCTCCTTAGAAGCGTGCTTTTAAATCCAGTGTGAAACGTTCAACAAGGATCCAAAGCAGCGCACGAGTGTTAAAGCGACCGCAGCTCCGCTCAAGGCCTCAAATCTGTGCCTGACGTCATCTGTCAGTAGATGGCGCCAAATTCAACTCAGAGGCAGACAGGCGAATTAACCTCATATTCGCTACTGCTCATAAGCAGACGTTTGACACAGTGATGCCTGTTCGTGTACACGTAAGCGTATTATCATGAACAAACTTCTGCGATTTTTGTTAACTGATAGAGATTGTGTTATCCCTGCACAGGATATGACGTGGAACACAGCTGCTATCACAAGTGTGAAAGTCGTATCGCCCAACTTTCTCGCCAAGCACAATATGGTGCAGGGATTAGAATAAAGGATTCATAAAGCTACCTGTTTTTGTACTGTGTGGTTATTGTATGTTTAAATGTGAAATATTCTAACAATGTAATTATGGATCATAACACAGCAATGCAGGGTGGTCAAGAAGTAGGAACCTCAATTAAGACAAGTATCATGTAGCTAAATAGAGTGAATACAGGTAAAGTGGAACACTTTCTGATCGTTTACATTTTGCATTGTTTTAAATTATGATCCAAATGGTTTAAATGTCAGCGCTATGGACACTTAAAAAAAAAGAGTTGATTTTTAGTAATGGAAGTATATACATATAAAGCTAAAGAGGATTCAAGTGTCCCACTTTACCAGTTGTCCCACTTTATTTTTATTAATCATACTGTTAACATAATAAATTAAGCAGGCCCGTCCACAGAAATGGCTGGGCCCCTCAAAAGGTCCAGTGAATGCCCCCCCCTAAAAAAAATCTGCTTTACTCATATTAACGCATGCACATGCTCTCTCTCTCTCCTACTAAATACATACAGTGAAAACTGAGACTTGCTTGCACTCAATTGATGAAATATGTCAAAGAAAGTTCTTCTGTCGCCATCTTACAATGCTGTGATTGCAAACATTCCCAAATCCTCTGTGAAAACTGCACATGACCATTGAAACTCTAGTTAATGGTCACAGCAATTTGCATATGAAACCGATCGTTGGTTTCGGTCATTATGTAACTGTATCGTTTATAAGAGTGGGGATACCTGCAGTCAGTTGAGACTGAAGAGGTCACTTAGATGAGTGATGAAACGTATCTGTCAATAAACGTTGTATCCAGATGAACTGATTTCTTTGATTTTCTTACCTGGATTATTGAGCATGCATCAAGATAAAACATGTCGTATCTAGCTAATTGATGAAGTCGAACGTTTTCATATACCGCAGCTGATGCGAGCAGATTCTTCACTATGTAAAATTAGGCTTTCATTAGAAGTAACAAGACTTCTAAATGACATAAACGGCATATTGACTGAAAAAGTAGCATTGCCTGGCAATACTGACAGTGGCGGCCATGATGTAGTAATCATCGCTCCATTCTCCGGGATGAGCACTCACACAGAACCCCCGCCCCCCCAATACTTGTTAACCAACAAACAGTTTCTATAGAGGACATCAGGCTACACCATCACAAATCTACTGGACCATCTCACAGACAACATCACTAACTAAACTATCACATCTACTAAATGTTATGATGTTGAGGCCACATCCACCTCAATACCAAAACAAAGGCAACGCAAGAGCATCCCCAAACCTGTTTTATACAACACGCACACGCACATGCACACACACACACAGACGGAGGGGGCACTCGAAAGAGACACACATACATACATTTACTACATGCAAGAATATTGGCTGCAGATACAAACACACATACACACACATTCGATTTTCAACAGCACAACACAGGGAAGGAAGGAGCAGAAACTTAAAAAAGGTCACACACTGATAACATACACACACACACAAACACACACAAACACACACAAACACACACTAAGACAAACACAGGCTAATTTATCATTCTGCTTAATATTGCAGGTTGTTGGGAGTCTGTCCATCACACAGACGCTGCCTCTATCCATTAAGACTTCTGTGAGAATTACAACAAATGGAAGGATTTCCAGAAGGTTCTTCTAACATTGCATTACCTCATCTTTCAATTCATCCTGCCTCCCTCCTCTCTCTTTCACACTCTCACTCGCACTCTGTTCACACATGTTTTCCTTCACAAGACAGAGCCAATTAAAGAGCCCCAATGATGTCTTACCACCAGCACGCTTCACTAAGCAAGGCAAAGAGGAGGCCGACAGAAGAGAGAGAGAGAGAGGAAAGAGAGAGAGAACAAAAATTAAAGCGAGGGAGAGGGGAGAGGGAGGGAGAGAGAGAGAGAGAGTGAGGGAAAGAGAGAGGGGAGAAAGAGAATGGAGAGAGAGTGAGGGAAAGAGAGAGGGGAGATAGAGAACAGAGAGCGAGAGGGAGGGGGACAGACAGCAGACAGCAAAAGGGAGGAGGGACGGTGAGAATGAGAGAACTGAGAGAGACATGGGGGGGAGGAAGAGAGAGCGGGAGAATGATATCAAGAGTGGAGTGATGAAGAAGAGGAGAGAGCAGAGGGAAAATAATAGGGAGGGAGATGGGGGTAGCCTTGGAAACCTTAAAGGGGGGAGGGGGGCTGGAGGGTTTTCAGGAGCTGGTCTCCTTCTGGCAGCAGCAGCCTTTTTTTTTTCTTCCAGAGAGGCTGAGTAATGACCATGGAGGCAACGCCGGGGCAGTTGGGGCAAGTGGAGGGGTGATCATTCTGATTTGGGTCCTAAAGACTGGCCAGGGTGTCTCTCCCCCTGTGCGACCAACACCCCATGCAGGTGGCAGGTTTGAGAAAGGGCAGCACAAATTATATGATCACAAAAGCTAAGGAGGAGGCTGAGCAATATGCCGTGTGTGTGTGCGTGTGTGTGTGTTAAATGACCAGCTCACTTTACCTTAGGGTACAAAGAGGACTAAGAGTCTATCTAATGATACTATTAGTGGCCTCCTGAAGCCTCTGGGCAACCAAAAAGGTACACACGCACACACACACACACTTTTTGCTTGCTGGTTGTCCATCGTGCCCGATGATGACCATCTTCTTCTATTTGTGGGTCCTTTGAGGACTCAGATAGCAGAAGATACCTGCGCAGAGATGGTTTTTAAAGTGGCATGGGGGGTGCACTTCTCCCAACGCCACATGACTTGATTGTAGAGGAGATGGTTCCGATGGCAAGGGGGATCCCTAGACGACCGGCACCTCCACACAACTGCAGGGGGCTGCCGGAAATCCAGTTTTTCGGGAAACCGCCTTGAAGCGTGCCGCCACAGCTTGCTTTTCTGTTGGGGTAAGCTCCCTTAGCCTTATGTCTTCCAGACTCACCCACAAGGCAGCAGGGCAGTGGTTGATAGGTGCCAGGGCGTGTCCACCAGGGTGGGCCTGCACACCATATCTCTGGGGCCCACTGCTGCTCCGAGATCCCCTGCCAAGTTAGCCTGGGGCCGCAAGACCCCAGTTACCATGTGTGGCCACGGGGAGGCCTGGCAGGAGTCTTGGTGAAGGAGAGGCTATGTACTGGCAAGGGAAGGCTTACACGCTAGGATGCTTCCCTATTCGCCACAAAGGCTAGCCAGCAGCAGCAAGCTAAGGGCAGGAAGGACACAAGCGGGTTGGAAGAACACGTGCACCTTCCCTCCAACTACACACTGCTGCACTAGACGCATCACAACACTCTGTGTGTATGTACACACACACACACACACACACACACACACACACACAGAAGGAAAAATTAAATATTATTGCACCTCACTATCAGGCAAAATTGTTGGTAGATAAACAAGATAAATCCTATCATGGTCGGATTTTGCTTTTGCTACCCCCCCCCGTCCCCCACCCCACCCCACCCCACCCCACCCCAACCCCAACCCCAACCCCACACACTTCTATTGGTGTTTCTGAATGCATCTGTGTGTGTATATGTATGTGTGTGTGTGTGTGTGGTTCCCTGTCATGAACCTGCAGTTGGTTCTCTCCTCCCACATCAACCCCTCATCCATCATCTCCTCTCCTCTTGTTCCCCTCTTCTTCTTTCCCCTCCTCCGTTCTCCGTTTCACCTCTCTTCTTTTTTCTTTTTTCCCAAACTTTACAAGTTTCCTTGTGAAATTTCAACCGCATCACGTTGAGGCCTCAAATCTGGTTATTTAGATTTACACGATAGACTTATATTACATACAAACACACACACACACACACACACACACACACACACACACACACACACACACACACACACACACACACACACACACACACACACACACACACACACACACACACACCACAGCTACTGTGTGATACACCACATTCACACACAAAACTACACAGGCACACACTTCCCACACACACACACACACACACACACACACGTATGCACCTATAAACCAAGCAACACTCTCCAACAGAGAGCACTGGAGCCAGTGATCTTAGTATATGAATTAACATGTACTGAGAGCAGCGACGGCAAAATGTCCTTTCAGGGTTTCTGCCTGACGCTGATCTCAGACTGGTCTTTTGTGAGACACCAAGAAAATCCTCCAAATGAACCCGGGAGAGTGACATGGGGGTCGCTGACCGTGGGGAACACGTCACCACACGTGGTACTTATGGCTCATCATCACAAGAACTGATCTGGCTTCGTGCTACTTTGTGGCAGCTGGTTTTCCAGGTTTTGTTTTTCCTTCTTTTGGGATGTGATGTTGGTGCCAGCTTTGCATGTTGCTAAGTTTGGTGGTTTTCCGGCGTACCCGCAGCGTCGCCCCCTGATCGAGAAAGCACCTGAGCACTCCATGGGAAGTCTGCTGGCTGGTGTTGTTGACACGGTCTCAGCAGACGTTGTCCTCCCTCCCCATCTGTCTTCTGTCTCCGTCTGCTCGCTGACAGCTCCACAGCGGTGGCGAACACACATACACTCACGCATGCATGCACAGACACAATGACATGCACACGCGCACACGCATCTGTGACATGATAAGGTTTGCGGATTCACACAAAGGCAACACACGGCCGGCACTGTCCTCATGGCTCCAGTGTTGAACAGAACAGTAGTTCGACATGTTCTGGAATATTCTCCCACTCATCCCATCAAAGATGCTCCCACTTCTGAGGCTGTTGGATTTCCTGACAGGGTGAATGAGATGCAGGCATAGCAGCTAAAACAGCTGGGTGGGAACGGATCAAAACAGGTTTGCAGCACGGCTCTGCCCGGATCTTTATCTATAAGCCTTCCTAAGGAAAAGCTTTCTGGCTAGGCTGGAGATTTTTAATCCCTAAACCCACAACCACCACCTCTCTCATCTTATCACTGCTCTCTCTCTGTCTCTCCGTCTCTGTCTCTGCCTCTGTCTCTCCTCTCATCCTTCCTCTGTCCCTTCACCCATTATCTCCCTCTCCCCCTCCTCAGCTCCTCTCCATCCCTCTGCCTCCCCACCTCTATTCTTATCCTCTTCTCCCATCTTGTTCAGCGCTCTTCATTCACTGTCCCCTCCTTTGTCTCCTTCCCCCCTTTCTCCACTCCTCGTCCCTCCTTTCGTCTCCTTTTGTCTCTGTCCTGGTACTGTACCCATCAGGGGCGGCTGTTTGGCCTTCATGAATAATTCAGCACAAAGCCAGCAAGAAGAGAGGAGAGGAGAGGAGAAAAGATGAGAGGAGAAAAGAGGAGAGGAGAGGAGAGGAGAGGAGAGGAGAGGAGAGGAGAGGAGAGGAGAGGAGAGGAGAGGAGAGGAGAGGAGAGGAGAGGGGAGCAGAAGACCTCACTTACAAAAAGAGCTAACTGAAAGAATGCTGGTGATAGCAAACCACACACACACACACACACACACACACACACACACACACACACACACACACACACACACACACACACACACACACACACACACACACACACACACACACACACACACACATATCCATGTGCACCTTTAGAAACACCCATAGGGGTGAACACTGTAAATTCAAAACACATCATCACATAACAGAGTATTACACTCATAGAGAGGCAGCTGCAGCAGTGCTAGCGCCTGGGGTGGTACTCGTCTCATGGAAATAAAACAGCATCTATCTTCCAGCTAAAACACACCCACAGCCCCTTCCCCCTATCACTCCTCTCACTCCTCGCTCCCCTGACACTGCACCATTCCCCACAATAGCTTTCCTCGCCGTTTCTTTTTCTTCTTTTTTTTTAAATTATTTTGCTGTTTTTGTTCATTCATTACTCCCGTTTTGCTTTTTCTCTTAGTGTTTACTTGCTGTCATGTCTCCACAACTCTCTCTCTCTCTCTTTAAGCCCCCCCCCCCGTTTATGCCATTGAGGATTTCCTCGGGAGCATCACTCCATTCCAAATGGGATTACAAGAAATTCCCGCCCTCCATTTTCCCTCTCCCCCTTCTCCTCTCCCCTCTGGGTAAATTCCATTACCCAACACTACAAGATAAGAGGGGGAAGAAGATCAAAAAATG
>JAJHIY020001708.1:0-68585 GCA_022114975.2 Lampris megalopsis | reverse complement strand
CACGACACGACGATGTTCCTGGGTCTAATTATTACAGCATCAGGGAGTTTCAGTAGGGCAGTGAATAACCTAAAACAAAAAGCTGGCAGACCTTTATATGCAATTAAAAATAAATTCTTTAACATTGATATACCAATCTCCATCTGGTGCAAACTGTTTGATAGTGTAATTCTGCCCATTGCACTATATGGAAGTGGGTATGGGGTTCCACTCAGTCTTTCCCAGCTACACTAGATGGGACAAGCATCCAGCAGAAACCCTACATGCTGAATTCTGTAGAATGATTCTGAAAATACAAAGGAAAACACCAAACAACGCATGTAGGGCAGAATTAGGCCGGTTTCCATTATTGATTAATGTACAAAAAAGATCTCTAAATTTCTGGATGCGCTTAAATACAAGCCCAACAAATACATTGCACTTTAAAGCTCTGAAAACCCAAGAACTGAACCCCCGAAAACAGTCCCCTGAAGCAGCTGGCTCTGAGACTCACTAACCATTTAACAAATACTAAGACCAACCAACCTCAGGCCAGCACTGCATCCCAAACAAAGATACGATAAATCAGCTATAAAACAAACCAACATGAGGATAAATCAGCTATAAAACAAACCAACATGAGGATAAATCAGCTATAAAACAAACCAACATGAGGATAAATCAGCTACAAAACAAACCAACATGAGGAGAAATCAGCTATAAAACAAACCAACATGAGGAGAATTCAGCTACAAAACAAACCAACATGAGCATAAATCAGCTACAAAACAAACCAACATGAGGAGAAATCAGCTATAAAACAGACCAACATGAGGATAAATCAGCTATAAATCAAACCAACATGAGGATAAATCAGCTATAAAACAAACCAACATGAGGATAAATCAGCTATAAAACAGACCAACATGAGGATAAAAAAGACTATAAAACAAACCAACATGAGGATAAATCAGCTATAAAACAGACCAACATGAGGATAAATCAGACTATAAAACAAACCAACATGAGGATAAATCAGCTATAAAACAAACCAACCTGAGGATAAATCAGCTATAAAACAAACCAACATGAGGAGAAATCAGGCTATAAAACAGACCAACATGAGGATAAATCAGCTATAAAACAGACCAACATGAGGATAAATCAGCTATAAAACAAACCAACATGAGGATAAATCAGCTATAAAACAGACCAACATGAGGATAAATCAGCTATAAAACAAACCAACATGAGGAGAAATCAGCTATAAAACAGACCAACATGAGGATAAATCAGCTATAAAACAAACCAACATGAGGATAAATCAGCTATAAAACAGACCAACATGAGGATAAATCAGCTATAAAACAAACCAACATGAGGAGAAATCAGGCTATAATACAAACCAACATGAGGATAAATCAGCTATAAAACAAACCAACATGAGGATAAATCAGCTATAAAACAAACCAACATGAGGATAAATCAGCTATAAAACAAACCAACATGAGGAGAAATCAGCTATAAAACAAACCAACATGAGGAGAAATCAGACTATAAACCAAACCAACATGAGGAGAAATCAGACTATAAAACAAACCAACATGAGGATAAATCAGCTATAAAACAAACCAACATGAGGAGAAATCAGCTATAAAACAAACCAACCTGAGGATAAATCAGCTATAAAACAAACCAACATGGGGATAAATCAGCTATAAAACAAACCAACATGAGGATAAATCAGCTATAAAACAAACCAACATGAGGAGAAATCAGCTATAAAACAGACCAACATGAGGAGAAATCAGCTATAAAACAAACCAACATGAGGATAAATCAGCTATAAAACAAACCAACATGAGGATAAATCAGCTATAAAACAAACCAACATGAGGAGAAATCAGCTATAAAACAAACCAACATGAGGAGAATTCAGCTACAAAACAAACCAACATGAGCATAAATCAGCTACAAAACAAACCAACATGAGGATAAATCAGCTATAAAACAAACCAACATGAGGATAAATCAGCTATAAAACAAACCAACATGAGGAGAAATCAGCTATAAAACAAACCAACATGAGGATAAATCAGCTATAAAACAGACCAACATGAGGATAAATCAGCTATAAATCAAACCAACATGTGGATAAATCAGCTATAAAACAAACCAACATGAGGATAAATCAGCTATAAAACAGACCAACATGAGGATAAATCAGACTATAAAACAAACCAACATGAGGATAAATCAGCTATAAAACAAACCAACATGAGGATAAATCAGCTATAAAACAAACCAACATGAGGAGAAATCAGCTATAAAACAAACCAACATGAGGAGAAATCAGCTATAAAACAAACCAACATGAGGAGAAATCAGCCTATAATACAAACCAACATGAGGATAAATCAGCTATAAAACAGACCAACATGAGGATAAATCAGACTATAAAACAAACCAACATGAGGAGAAATCAGACTATAAAACAAACCAACATGAGGATAAATCAGCTATAAAACAAACCAACATGAGGAGAAATCAGCTATAAAACAAACCAACCTGAGGATAAATCAGCTATAAAACAAACCAACATGAGGATAAATCAGCTATAAAACAAACCAACATGAGGATAAATCAGCTATAAAACAAACCAACATGAGGATAAATCAGCTATAAAACAAACCAACATGAGGAGAAATCAGCTATAAAACAGACCAACATGAGGATAAATCAGCTATAAAACAAACCAACATGAGAATAAATCAGCTATAAAACAAACCAACATGAGGAGAAATCAGCTATAAAACAAACCAACATGAGGAGAAATCAGCTATAAAACAAACCAACATGAGGAGAATTCAGCTACAAAACAAACCAACATGAGCATAAATCAGCTACAAAACAAACCAACATGAGGATAAATCAGCTATAAAACAAACCAACATGAGGATAAATCAGCTATAAAACAAACCAACATGAGGAGAAATCAGCTATAAAACAGACCAACATGAGGATAAATCAGCTATAAATCAAACCAACATGAGGATAAATCAGCTATAAAACAAACCAACATGAGGATAAATCAGCTATAAAACAGACCAACATGAGGATAAATCAGCTATAAAACAAACCAACATGAGGATAAATCAGCTATAAAACAGACCAACATGAGGATAAATCAGACTATAAAACAAACCAACATGAGGATAAATCAGCTATAAAACAAACCAACATGAGGATAAATCAGCTATAAAACAAACCAACATGAGGAGAAATCAGCTATAAAACAAACCAACAAGAGGATAAATCAGCTATAAAACAGACCAACATGAGGATAAATCAGACTATAAAACAAACCAACATGAGGATAAATCAGCTATAAAACAAACCAACATGAGGATAAATCAGCTTTAAAACAAACCAACATGAGGAGAAATCAGGCTTTAAAACAAACTAACATGAGGAGAAATCAGCTATAAAACAAACCAACATGAGGATAAATCAGCTATAAAACAAACCAACAGGAGGATAAATCAGCTATAAAACAAACCAACATGAGGATAAATCAGCTATAAAACAAACCAACATGAGGATAAATCAGCTATAAAACAAACCAACATGAGGATAAATCAGCTATAAAACAGACCAACATGAGGATAAATCAGCTATAAAACAAACCAACATGAGGATAAATCAGCTATAAAACAAACCAACATGAGGATAAATCAGCTATAAAACAAACCAACATGAGGAGAAATCAGCTATAAAACAAACCAACATGAGGAGAAATCAGCTATAAAACAGACCAACATGAGGATAAATCAGCTATAAAACAAACCAACATGAGAATAAATCAGCTATAAAACAAACCAACATGAGGAGAAATCAGCTATAAAACAAACCAACATGAGGAGAAATCAGCTATAAAACAAACCAACATGAGGAGAATTCAGCTACAAAACAAACCAACATGAGCATAAATCAGCTACAAAACAAACCAAAATGAGGATAAATCAGCTATAAAACAAACCAACATGAGGATAAATCAGCTATAAAACAAACCAACATGAGGAGAAATCAGCTATAAAACAGACCAACATGAGGATAAATCAGCTATAAATCAAACCAACATGAGGATAAATCAGCTATAAAACAGACCAACATGAGGATAAATCAGCTATAAAACAAACCAACATGAGAATAAATCATCTATAAAACAAACCAACATGAGGAGAAATCAGCTATAAAACAAACCAACATGAGGATAAATCAGCTATAAAACAAACCAACATGAGGAGAATTCAGCTACAAAACAAACCAACATGGGCATAAATCAGCTACAAAACAAACCAACATGAGGAGAAATCAGCTATAAAACAAACCAACATGAGGAGAATTCAGCTACAAAACAAACCAACATGAGCATAAATCAGCTACAAAACAAACCAAAATGAGGATAAATCAGCTATAAAACAAACCAACATGAGGATAAATCAGCTATAAAACAAACCAACATGAGGATAAATCAGCTATAAAACAGACCAACATGAGGATAAATCAGCTATAAAACAAACCAACATGAGGATAAATCAGCTATAAAACAAACCAACATGATGATAAATCAGCTATAAAACAAACCAACATGAGGATAAATCAGCTATAAAACAAACCAACATGAGGAGAAATCAGCTATAAAACAAACCAACATGAGGATAAATCAGCTATAAAACAAACCAACATGAGGAGAAATCAGCTATAAAACAAACCAACATGAGGATAAATCAGCTATAAAACAGACCAACATGAGGATAAATCAGACTATAAAACAAACCAACATGAGGATAAATCAGCTATAAAACAAACCAACATGAGGATAAATCAGCTTTAAAACAAACCAACATGAGGAGAAATCAGGCTTTAAAACAAACTAACATGAGGAGAAATCAGCTATAAAACAAACCAACATGAGGATAAATCAGCTATAAAACAAACCAACATGAGGATAAATCAGCTATAAAACAAACCAACATGAGGATAAATCAGCTATAAAACAAACCAACATGAGGATAAATCAGCTATAAAACAGACCAACATGAGGATAAATCAGCTATAAAACAAACCAACATGAGGATAAATCAGCTATAAAACAAACCAACATGAGGATAAATCAGCTATAAAACAAACCAACATGAGGATAAATCAGCTATAAAACAAACCAACATGAGGATAAATCAGCTATAAATCAAACCAACATGAGGAGAAATCAGCTATAAAACAAACCAACATGAGGATAAATCAGACTATAAAACAAACCAACATGAGGATAAATCAGCTATAAAACGGACCAACATGAGGATAAATCAGACTATAAAACAAACCAACATGAGGATAAATCAGCTATAAAACAAACCAACATGAGGATCAATCAGACTATAAAACAAACCAACATGAGGATAAATCAGCTATAAAACAAACCAACATGAGGAGAAATCAGCTATAAAACAAACCAACATGAGGAGAAATCAGCTATAAAACAAACCAACATGAGGATAAATCAGCTATAAAACAGACCAACATGAGGATAAATCAGCTATAAAACAAACCAACATGAGGATAAATCAGCTATAAAACAGACCAACATGAGGATCAATCAGACTATAAAACAAACCAACATGAGGATAACTCAGCTATAAAACAAACCAACATGAGGAGAAATCAGCTATAAAACAAACCAACATGAGGAGAAATCAGCTATAAAACAAACCAACATGAGGATAAATCAGCTATAAAACAGACCAACATGAGGATAAATCAGCTATAAAACAAACCAACATGAGGATAAATCAGCTATAAAACAAACCAACATGAGGATAAATCAGCTATAAAACAGACCAACATGAGGATAAATCAGCTATAAAACAAACCAACCTGAGGATAAATCAGACTATAAAACAAACCAACATGAGGATAAATCAGCTATAAAACAAACCAACATGAGGATAAATCAGCTATAAAACAGACCAACATGAGGATAAATCAGCTATAAAACAAACCAACATGAGAATAAATCAGCTATAAAACAAACCAACATGAGGAGAAATCAGCTATAAAACAAACCAACATGAGGAGAAATCAGCTATAAAACAGACCAACATGAGGATAAATCAGGCTATAATACAAACCAACATGAGGATAAATCAGCTATAAAACAAACCAACATGAGGATAAATCAGCTATAAAACAAACCAACATGAGGATAAATCAGCTATAAAACAAACCAACATGAGGATAAATCAGCTATAAAACAGACCAACATGAGGATAAATCAGACTATAAACCAAACCAACATGAGGAGAAATCAGACTATAAAACAAACCAACATGAGGATAAATCAGCTATAAAACAAACCAACATGAGGAGAAATCAGCTATAAAACAAACCAACCTGAGGATAAATCAGCTATAAAACAAACCAACATGGGGATAAATCAGCTATAAAACAAACCAACATGAGGATAAATCAGCTATAAAACAAACCAACATGAGGAGAAATCAGCTATAAAACAGACCAACATGAGGAGAAATCAGCTATAAAACAAACCAACATGAGGATAAATCAGCTATAAAACAAACCAACATGAGGAGAAATCAGCTATAAAACAAACCAACATGAGGAGAAATCAGCTATAAAACAAACCAACATGAGGATAAATCAGCTACAAAACAAACCAACATGAGCATAAATCAGCTACAAAACAAACCAACATGAGGATAAATCAGCTATAAAACAAACCAACATGAGGATAAATCAGCTATAAAACAAACCAACATGAGGAGAAATCAGCTATAAAACAAACCAACATGAGGATAAATCAGCTATAAAACAGACCAACATGAGGATAAATCAGCTATAAATCAAACCAACATGAGGATAAATCAGCTATAAAACAAACCAACATGAGGATAAATCAGCTATAAAACAGACCAACATGAGGATAAATCAGACTATAAAACAAACCAACATGAGGATAAATCAGCTATAAAACAAACCAACATGAGGAGAAATCAGCTATAAAACAAACCAACCTGAGGATAAATCAGCTATAAAACAAACCAACATGAGGATAAATCAGCTATAAAACAAACCAACATGAGGATAAATCAGCTATAAAACAAACCAACATGAGGATAAATCAGCTATAAAACAAACCAACATGAGAATAAATCAGCTATAAAACAAACCAACATGAGGAGAATTCAGCTACAAAACAAACCAACATGAGGATAAATCAGCTATAAAACAAACCAACATGAGGATAAATCAGCTATAAAACAAACCAACATGAGGAGAAATCAGCTATAAAACAGACCAACATGAGGATAAATCAGCTATAAATCAAACCAACATGAGGATAAATCAGCTATGAAACAAACCAACATGAGGATAAATCAGCTATAAAACAGACCAACATGAGGATAAATCAGCTATAAAACAAACCAACATGAGGAGAAATCAGCTATAAAACAAACCAACCTGAGGATAAATCAGCTATAAAACAAACCAACATGAGGATAAATCAGCTATAAAACAAACCAACATGAGGATAAATCTGCTATAAAACAAACCAACATCAGCATAAATCAGCTATAAAACAAACCAACATGAGGATAAATCAGCTATAAAACAAACCAACATGAGGATAAATCAGCTATAAAACAAACCAACATGAGGATAAATCAGCTATAAAACAAACCAACATGAGGAGAAATCAGCTATAAAACAAACCAACATGAGGAGAAATCAGCTATAAAACAAACCAACATGAGGAGAATTCAGCTACAAAACAAACCAACATGAGGATAAATCAGCTATAAAACAAACCAACATGAGGATAAATCAGCTATAAAACAAACCAACATGAGGAGAAATCAGCTATAAAACAGACCAACATGAGGATAAATCAGCTATAAATCAAACCAACATGAGGATAAATCAGCTATAAAACAAACCAACATGAGGATAAATCAGCTATAAAACAGACCAACATGAGGATAAATCAGCTATAAAACAAACCAACATGAGGAGAAATCAGCTATAAAACAAACCAACCTGAGGATAAATCAGCTATAAAACAAACCAACATGAGGATAAATCAGCTATAAAACAAACCAACATGAGGATAAATCAGCTATAAAACAAACCAACATGAGGATAAATCTGCTATAAAACAAACCAACATGAGGAGAAATCAGCTATAAAACAAACCAACATGAGAATAAATCAGCTATAAAACAAACCAACATGAGGAGAAATCAGCTATAAAACAAACCAACATGAGGATAAATCAGCTATAAAACAAACCAACATGAGGAGAATTCAGCTACAAAACAAACCAACATGAGCATAAATCAGCTACAAAACAAACCAACATGAGGATAAATCAGCTATAAAACAAACCAACATGAGGATAAATCAGCTATAAAACAAACCAACATGAGGAGAAATCAGCTATAAAACAGACCAACATGAGGATAAATCAGCTATAAATCAAACCAACATGAGGATAAATCAGCTATAAAACAAACCAACATGAGGATAAATCAGCTATAAAACAGACCAACATGAGGATAAATCAGCTATAAAACAAACCAACATGAGGATAAATCAGCTATAAAACAGACCAACATGAGGATAAATCAGACTATAAAACAAACCAACATGAGGATAAATCAGCTATAAAACAAACCAACATGAGGATAAATCAGCTATAAAACAAACCAACATGAGGAGAAATCAGCTATAAAACAATCCAACATGAGGATAAATCAGCTATAAAACAGACCAACATGAGGATAAATCAGACTATAAAACAAACCAACATGAGGATAAATCAGCTATAAAACAAACCAACATGAGGATAAATCAGCTTTAAAACAAACCAACATGAGGAGAAATCAGGCTTTAAAACAAACTAACATGAGGAGAAATCAGCTATAAAACAAACCAACATGAGGATAAATCAGCTATAAAACAAACCAACATGAGGATAAATCAGCTATAAAACAAACCAACATGAGGATAAATCAGCTATAAAACAAACAAACATGAGGATAAATCAGCTATAAAACAAACCAACATGAGGATAAATCAGCTATAAAACAGACCAACATGAGGATAAATCAGCTATAAAACAAACCAACATGAGGATAAATCAGCTATAAAACAAACCAACATGAGGATAAATCAGCTATAAAACAAACCAACCTGAGGATAAATCAGCTATAAAACAGACCAACATGAGGATAAATCAGACTATAAAACAAACCAACATGAGGATAAATCAGCTATAAAACAAACCAACATGAGGATAAATCAGCTATAAAACAGACCAACATGAGGAGAAATCAGGCTTTAAAACAAACTAACATGAGGAGAAATCAGCTATAAAACAAACCAACATGAGGAGAAATCAGCTATAAAACAAACCAACATGAGGATAAATCAGCTTTAAAACAAACCAACATGAGGAGAAATCAGGCTTTAAAACAAACTAACATGAGGAGAAATCAGCTATAAAACAAACCAACATGAGGATAAATCAGCTATAAAACAAACCAACATGAGGATAAATCAGCTATAAAACAAACCAACATGAGGATAAATCAGCTATAAAACAAACAAACATGAGGATAAATCAGCTATAAAACAAACCAACATGAGGATAAATCAGCTATAAAACAGACCAACATGAGGATAAATCAGCTATAAAACAAACCAACATGAGGATAAATCAGCTATAAAACAAACCAACATGAGGATAAATCAGCTATAAAACAAACCAACCGGAGGAGAAATCATCTATAAAACAAACCAACATGAGGAGAAATCAGCTATAAAACAGACCAACATGAGGATAAATCAGCTATAAAACAAACCAACATGAGAATAAATCAGCTATAAAACAAACCAACATGAGGAGAAATCAGCTATAAAACAAACCAACATGAGGAGAAATCAGCTATAAAACAAACCAACATGAGGAGAATTCAGCTACAAAACAAACCAACATCAGCATAAATCAGCTACATAACAAACCAAAATGAGGATAAATCAGCTATAAAACAAACCAACATGAGGATAAATCAGCTATAAAACAAACCAACATGAGGAGAAATCAGCTATAAAACAGACCAACATGAGGATAAATCAGCTATAAAACAAACCAACATGAGAATAAATCAGCTATAAAACAAACCAACATGAGGAGAAATCAGCTATAAAACAAACCAACATGAGGAGAAATCAGCTATAAAACAAACCAACATGAGGAGAATTCAGCTACAAAACAAACCAACATCAGCATAAATCAGCTACATAACAAACCAAAATGAGGATAAATCAGCTATAAAACAAACCAACATGAGGATAAATCAGCTATAAAACAAACCAACATGAGGAGAAATCAGCTATAAAACAGACCAACATGAGGATAAATCAGCTATAAATCAAACCAACATGAGGAGAAATCAGCTATAAAACAAACCAACATGAGGAGAAATCAGGCTATAATACAAACCAACATGAGGATAAATCAGCTATAAAACAAACCAACATGAGGATAAATCAGCTATAAAACAAACCAACATGAGGATAAATCAGCTATAAAACAAACCAACATGAGGATAAATCAGCTATAAAACAGACCAACATGAGGATAAATCAGACTATAAACCAAACCAACATGAGGAGAAATCAGACTATAAAACAAACCAACATGAGGATAAATCAGCTATAAAACAAACCAACATGAGGAGAAATCAGCTATAAAACAAACCAACCTGAGGATAAATCAGCTATAAAACAAACCAACATGGGGATAAATCAGCTATAAAACAAACCAACATGAGGAGAAATCAGCTATAAAACAAACCAACATGAGGAGAAATCAGCTATAAAACAGACCAACATGAGGAGAAATCAGCTATAAAACAAACCAACATGAGGATAAATCAGCTATAAAACAAACCAACATGAGGATAAATCAGCTATAAAACAAACCAACATGAGGAGAAATCAGCTATAAAACAAACCAACATGAGGAGAATTCAGCTACAAAACAAACCAACATGAGGATAAATCAGCTATAAAACAAACCAACATGAGGATAAATCAGCTATAAAACAAACCAACATGAGGATAAATCAGCTATAAAACAAACAAACATGAGGATAAATCAGCTATAAAACAAACCAACATGAGGATAAATCAGCTATAAAACAGACCAACATGAGGATAAATCAGCTATAAAACAAACCAACATGAGGATAAATCAGCTATAAAATAAACCAACATGAGGATAAATCAGCTATAAAACAAACCAACCTGAGGAGAAATCAGCTATAAAACAAACCAACATGAGGAGAAATCAGCTATAAAACAGACCAACATGAGGATAAATCAGCTATAAAACAAACCAACATGAGAATAAATCAGCTATAAAACAAACCAACATGAGGAGAAATCAGCTATAAAACAAACCAACATGAGGAGAAATCAGCTATAAAACAAACCAACATGAGGAGAATTCAGCTACAAAACAAACCAACATCAGCATAAATCAGCTACATAACAAACCAAAATGAGGATAAATCAGCTATAAAACAAACCAACATGAGGATAAATCAGCTATAAAACAAACCAACATGAGGAGAAATCAGCTATAAAACAGACCAACATGAGGATAAATCAGCTATAAATCAAACCAACATGAGGAGAAATCAGCTATAAAACAAACCAACATGAGGAGAAATCAGGCTATAATACAAACCAACATGAGGATAAATCAGCTATAAAACAAACCAACATGAGGATAAATCAGCTATAAAACAAACCAACATGAGGATAAATCAGCTATAAAACAAACCAACATGAGGATAAATCAGCTATAAAACAGACCAACATGAGGATAAATCAGACTATAAACCAAACCAACATGAGGAGAAATCAGACTATAAAACAAACCAACATGAGGATAAATCAGCTATAAAACAAACCAACATGAGGAGAAATCAGCTATAAAACAAACCAACCTGAGGATAAATCAGCTATAAAACAAACCAACATGGGGATAAATCAGCTATAAAACAAACCAACATGAGGATAAATCAGCTATAAAACAAACCAACATGAGGAGAAATCAGCTATAAAACAGACCAACATGAGGAGAAATCAGCTATAAAACAAACCAACATGAGGATAAATCAGCTATAAAACAAACCAACATGAGGATAAATCAGCTATAAAACAAACCAACATGAGGAGAAATCAGCTATAAAACAAACCAACATGAGGAGAATTCAGCTACAAAACAAACCAACATGAGCATAAATCAGCTACAAAACAAACCAACATGAGGATAAATCAGCTATAAAACAAACCAACATGAGGATAAATCAGCTATAAAACAAACCAACATGAGGAGAAATCAGCTATAAAACAAACCAACATGAGGATAAATCAGCTATAAAACAGACCAACATGAGGATAAATCAGCTATAAATCAAACCAACATGAGGATAAATCAGCTATAAAACAAACCAACATGAGGATAAATCAGCTATAAAACAGACCAACATGAGGATAAATCAGACTATGAAACAAACCAACATGAGGATAAATCAGCTATAAAACAAACCAACATGAGGAGAAATCAGCTATAAAACAAACCAACCTGAGGATAAATCAGCTATAAAACAAACCAACATGAGGATAAATCAGCTATAAAACAAACCAACATGAGGATAAATCAGCTATAAAACAAACCAACATGAGGATAAATCAGCTATAAAACAAACCAACATGAGAATAAATCAGCTATAAAACAAACCAACATGAGGAGAAATCAGCTATAAAACAAACCAACATGAGGAGAATTCAGCTACAAAACAAACCAACATGAGCATAAATCAGCTACAAAACAAACCAACATGAGGATAAATCAGCTATAAAACAAACCAACATGAGGATAAATCAGCTATAAAACAAACCAACATGAGGAGAAATCAGCTATAAAACAGACCAACATGAGGATAAATCAGCTATAAATCAAACCAACATGAGGATAAATCAGCTATAAAACAAACCAACATGAGGATAAATCAGCTATAAAACAGACCAACATGAGGATAAATCAGCTATAAAACAAACCAACATGAGGAGAAATCAGCTATAAAACAAACCAACCTGAGGATAAATCAGCTATAAAACAAACCAACATGAGGATAAATCAGCTATAAAACAAACCAACATGAGGATAAATCAGCTATAAAACAGACCAACATGAGGATAAATCAGCTATAAAACAAACCAACATGAGAATAAATCAGCTATAAAACAAACCAACATGAGGATAAATCAGCTATAAAACAAACCAACATGAGGAGAAATCAGCTACAAAACAAACCAACATGAGCATAAATCAGCTACAAAACAAACCAACATGAGGATAAATCAGCTATAAAACAAACCAACATGAGGATAAATCAGCTATAAAACAAACCAACATGAGGAGAAATCAGCTATAAAACAGACCAACATGAGGATAAATCAGCTTTAAATCAAACCAACATGAGGATAAATCAGCTATAAAACAAACCAACATGAGGATAAATCAGCTATAAAACAGACCAACATGAGGATAAATCAGCTATAAAACAAACCAACATGAGGATAAATCAGCTATAAAACAGACCAACATGAGGATAAATCAGACTATAAAACAAACCAACATGAGGATAAATCAGCTATAAAACAAACCAACATGATGATAAATCAGCTATAAAACAAACCAACATGAGGAGAAATCAGCTATAAAACAAACCAACATGAGGATAAATCAGCTATAAAACAGACCAACATGAGGATAAATCAGACTATAAAACAAACCAACATGAGGATAAATCAGCTATAAAACAAACCAACATGAGGATAAATCAGCTTTAAAACAAACCAACATGAGGAGAAATCAGGCTTTAAAACAAACTAACATGAGGAGAAATCAGCTATAAAACAAACCAACATGAGGATAAATCAGCTATAAAACAAACCAACATGAGGATAAATCAGCTATAAAACAAACCAACATGAGGATAAATCAGCTATAAAACAAACAAACATGAGGATAAATCAGCTATAAAACAAACCAACATGAGGATAAATCAGCTATAAAACAGACCAACATGAGGATAAATCAGCTATAAAACAAACCAACATGAGGATAAATCAGCTATAAAACAAACCAACATGAGGATAAATCAGCTATAAAACAAACCAACATGAGGAGAAATCAGCTATAAAACAAACCAACATGAGGAGAAATCAGCTATAAAACAGACCAACATGAGGATAAATCAGCTATAAAACAAACCAAAATGAGGATAAATCAGCTATAAAACAAACCAACATGAGGATAAATCAGCTATAAAACAAACCAACATGAGGAGAAATCAGCTATAAAACAGACCAACATGAGGATAAATCAGCTATAAATCAAACCAACATGAGGATAAATCAGCTATAAAACAAACCAACATGAGGATAAATCAGCTATAAAACAGACCAACATGAGGATAAATCAGCTATAAAACAAACCAACATGAGGATAAATCAGCTATAAAACAGACCAACCTGAGGATAAATCAGACTATAAAACAAACCAACATGAGGATAAATCAGCTATAAAACAAACCAACATGAGGATAAATCAGCTATAAAACAAAACAACATGAGGAGAAATCAGGCTTTAAAACAAACCAACATGAGGAGAAATCAGCTATAAAACAAACCAACATGAGGATAAATCAGACTATAAAACAAACCAACATGAGGATAAATCAGCTATAAAACAAACCAACATGGGGATAAATCAGCTATAAATCAAACCAACATGAGGATAAATCAGACTATAAAACAAACCAACATGAGGATAAATCAGCTATAAAACAAACCAACATGAGGATAAATCAGCTATAAAACAGACCAACCTGAGGATAAATCAGACTATAAAACAAACCAACATGAGGATAAATCAGCTATAAAACAAAACAACATGAGGAGAAATCAGGCTTTAAAACAAACCAACATGAGGAGAAATCAGCTATAAAACAAACCAACATGAGGATAAATCAGACTATAAAACAAACCAACATGAGGATAAATCAGCTATAAAACAAACCAACATGGGGATAAATCAGCTATAAAACAAACCAACATGAGGATAAATCAGCTATAAATCAAACCAACATGAGGATAAATCAGCTATAAAACAAACCAACATGAGGATAAATCAGCTATAAATCAAACCAACATGAGGATAAATCAGACTATAAAACAAACCAACATGAGGATAAATCAGCTATAAAACAAACCAACATGAGGATAAATCAGCTATAAAACAGACCAACATGAGGATAAATCAGCTATAAAACAGACCAACATGAGGATAAATAAGACTATAAAACAAACCAACATGAGGATAAATAAGACTATAAAACAAACCAACATGAGGATAAATCAGACTATAAAACAAACCAACATGAGGATAAATCAGCTATAAAACAAACCAACATGAGGATAAATCAGCTATAAAACAGACCAACATGAGGATAAATCAGACTATAAAACAGACCAACATGAGGATAAATCAGCTATAAAACAGACCAACATGAGGATAAATCAGCTATAAAACAGACCAACATGAGGATAAATCAGCTATAAAACAAACCAACATGAGGATAAATCAGCTATAAAACAAACCAACATGAGGAGAAATCAGGCTATAATACAAACCAACATGAGGATAAATCAGCTATAAAACAAACCAACATGAGGATAAGTCAGCTATAAAACAAACCAACATGAGGATAAATCAGCTATAAAACAAACCAACATGAGGATAAATCAGCTATAAAACAAACCAACATGAGGATAAATCAGACTATAAAACAAACCAACATGAGGATAAATCAGCTATAAAACAAACCAACATGAGGATAAATCAGCTATAAAACAAAGCAAGAACAATTATGTGACACATAGGAACGCTGAAATCAAAACTCCAAACAAACTAGAAGTCTATCGGGCCCTAAAAACAAACTATGATCTGGAAGAACACCTCTTAACTATCAGAGACAGGAAGCAGCAACAGACCCTCACCAAATACAGGCTCAGTGACCACAGTCTAGCCATTGAAAAGGGGAGACACAAAAAGACGTGGTTCCCAAAAGAGCATCGAAAATGTGGTCAGTGCATGATAGATGAGGTGGAGACAGAGGGGCACCTCCTCCTTAAATGTGACACATGTGAAAAACGGCGCCGGGCTTTTGTCCAGGAGCTGGAACATGTGACTCCAGAGTAGCAGGAAATGGAAGACGCAGGTAAGCTGCGGGTGGTCCTGGGAGGAGGCCGGCGGTCAGCATTGCAGCAAGATTTATATTATCTTGCAACAACCTGAGAGACAGTGGGGGACGACACCTACTGCTGCTGCTGTTGTTGTTTGATATCATAATCATTGTTGTTGTTGCTGTTATTATTATAATCATTGTTGTTGTTGCTGTTGTTATTACAATCATTGTTGTTGTTGATATTGTTATTATAATCATTGTTGTTGTTGCTGTTATTATTATAGTCATTGTTGTTGTTGCTGTTATTATCATAATCATTGTTGTTGTTGCTGTTGTTATCATAATCATTGTTGTTGTTGCTGTTATTATTATAAACATTGTTGTTGTTGCTGTTATTATCATAATCATTTTTGTTGTTGCTGTTGTTATCATAATCATTGTTGTTGTTGCTGTTATTATTATAACCATTGTTGTTGTTGCTGTTATTATCATAACCATTGTTGGTGTTGCTGTTATTATTATAATCATTGTTGTTGTTGCTATTATTATAATCATTGTTGTTGTTGCTAATATTATCATAATCATTGTTGTTGTTGCTGTTACTATAATCATTGTTGTTGTTGTTGTTGTTGTTGTTGTTGTTGTTGTTGTTGTTGTTGTTGTTATAGCCATTGTTGTTGTTGTTGTTGTTGTTGTTGTTATAGTCATTGTTGTTGTTGCTGTTATTATCATAATCATTGTTGTTGTTGCTGTTATTATTATAATCATTGTTGTTGTTGCTGTTGTTATTATAGTCATTGTTTTTGTTGCTGTTATTATTATAATCATTGTTGTTGTAGCTGTTATTATCATAATCATTGTTGTTGTTGCTGTTGTTATTATAGTCATTGTTGTTGTTGCTGTTATTATCATAATCATTGTTGTTGTTGCTGTTGTTATCATAATCATTGTTGTTGTTACTGTTATTATTATAATCATTGTTGTTGTTGCTGTCATTATCATAATCATTGTTGTTGTTGCTGTTATTTTTATAATCATTGTTGTTTTTGCTGTTATTATCATAATCATTGTTGCTGTTGCTGTTATTATCATAATCATTGTTGTTGTTGCTGTTGTTATTATAATCATTGTTGTTGTTGCTGTTATTATCATAATCACTGTTGTTGTTGCTGTTATTATCATAATCATTGTTGTTGTTGCTGTTATTATTATAATCATTGTTGTTGTTGCTATTATTATTATAATCATTGTTGTTGTTGCTGTTATTATCATAATCATTGTTGTTGCTGCTGTTGTTATTATAATCATTGTTGTTGTTGCTGTTATTATCATAATCATTGTTGTTGCTGCTGTTGTTATTATAATCATTGTTGTTGCTGTTATTATCATAATCATTGTTGTTGTTGCTGTTGTTATTATAATCATTGTTGTTGCTGTTATTAACATAATCATTGTTGTTGTTGCTGTTATTATCATAATCATTGTTGCTGTTGCTGTTATTATCATAATCATTGTTGTTGTTGCTGTTGTTATTATAATCATTGTTGTTGTTGCTGTTATTATCATAATCACTGTTGTTGTTGCTGTTATTATCATAATCATTGTTGTTGCTGTTATTATTATAATCCTTGTTATTGTTGCTGTTATTATTATAATCATTGTTGTCGCTGTTATTATTATAATCATTGTTTTTGTTGCTGTTATTATCATAATCATTGTTGTTGCTGTTATTATTATAATCATTGTTTTTGTTGCTGTTATTATCATAATCATTGTTGCTGTTGCTGTTATTATTATAATCATTGTTGTTGTTGCTGTTATTGTCATAATCATTGTTGTTGTTGCTGTTGTTATTATAGTCATTGTTGTTGTTGCTGTTGTTATTATTATAATCATTGTTGTTGTTGTTGTTGTTATCATAATCATTGCTGTTGTTGCTGTTATTATCATAATCATTGTTGTTTTTGCTGTTATTATCATAATCATTGTTGTTTTTGCTGTTATTATTATAATCATTGTTGTTTTTGCTGTTATTATCATAATCATTGTTGTTGTTGCTGTTATTATCATAAGCATTGTTGTTGCTGCTGTTATTATCATAATCCTTGTTGTTGTTGCTGTTATCATTATAATCATTGTTGTTGTTGCTATTATTATTATAATCATTGTTGTTGTTGCTGTTATTATCATAATCATTGTTGTTGTTGCTGTTGTTATTATAATCATTGTTGTTGCTGTTATTATCATAATCATTGTTGTTGTTGCTGCTATTATTATAATAATTATTGTTGTTGTTATTATTATAATCATTGTTGTTGTTGATGTTATTATCGTAATCATTGTTGTTGTTGCTGTTATTATTATAATCATTGTTGTTGCTGTTATTATTATAATCATTGTTGTTGCTGTTATTATTATAATCATTGTTTTTGTTGCTGTTATTATCATAATCATTGTTGCTGTTGCTGTTATTATTATAATCATTGTTGTTGTTGCTGTTATTATTATAGTCATCGTTGTTGTTGCTGTTATTATCATAATCATTGTTGTTGTTGCTGTTGTTATTATAATCATTGTTGTTGTTGCTGTTATTATCATAATCATTGTTGTTGTTGCTGTTATTATTAAAATCATTGTTGTTGCTGTTATTATTATAATCATTGTTTTTGTTGCTGTTATTATCATAATCATTGTTGCTGTTATTATTATAATCATTGTTGTTGTTGTTGTTGTTATTATTATAGTCATTGTTTTTGTTGCTGTTATTATCATAATCATTGTTGTTGCTGTTATTATTATAATCATTGTTTTTGTTGCTGTTATTATCATAATCATTGTTGCTGTTGCTGTTATTATTATAATCATTGTTGTTGTTGCTGTTATTATTATAGTCATCGTTGTTGTTGCTGTTATTATCATAATCATTGTTGTTGTTGCTGTTGTTATTATAATCATTGTTGTTGCTGTTATTATCATAATCATTGTTGTTGTTGCTGTTATTATTATAATCATTGTTGTTGTTGCTGTTGTTATTTTAATCATTGTTGTTCCTGTTATTATCATAATCATTGTTGTTGTTGCTGTTATTATTATAATCATTGTTGTTTTTGCTGTCATTATCATAATCATTGTTGTTGTTGCTGTTATTATCATAACCATTGTTGGTGTTGCTGTTATTATCATAACCATTGTTGTTGTTGCTATTATTATAATCATTGTTGTTGTTGCTGTTACCATAATCATTGTTGTTGTTGTTGTTGTTGTTGTTGTTATAGTCATTGTTGTTGTTGTTGTTATTATCATAATCATTGTTGTTGTTGTTGCTGTTATTATTATAATCATTATTGTTGTTGCTGTTATTACTATAATCATTGTTGTTGTTGCTGTTATTATCATAATCATTGTTGTTGTTGCTGTTATTATTATAATCATTGTTTTTGTTGCTGTTGTTATTATAATCATTTTTGTTGTTGCTGTTATTATCATAATCACTGTTGTTGTTTCTTTTATTATCATAATCATTGTTGTTGTTGCTGTTATTATTATAATCATTGTTGTTGTTACTGTTATTATTATAATCATTGTTGTTGTTGCTGTTATTGTCATAATCATTGTTGTTGTTGCTGCTGTTGTTATTATAATCATTGTTGTTGTTGTTGTTGTTGTTATTATCATAACCATTGTTGTTGTTGTTGCTATTATTATAATCATTGTTGTTGTTGCTGTTACTATAATCATTGTTGTTGTTGTTGTTGTTGTTGTTATAGTCATTGTTGTTGTTGTTATTATTATCATAATCATTGTTGTTGTTGTTGCTGTTATTATTATAATCATTATTGTTGTTGCTGTTATTATTATAATCATTGTTGTTGTTGCTGTTATTATCATAATCATTGTTGTTGTTGCTGTTATTATTATAATCATTGTTTTTGTTGCTGTTGTTATTATAATCATTTTTTTTGTTGCTGTTATTATCATAATCACTGTTGTTGTTGCTTTTATTATCATAATCATTGTTGTTGTTGCTGTTATTATTATAATCATTGTTGTTGTTGCTGTTATTATTATAATCATTGTTGTTGTTGCTGTTATTGTCATAATCATTGTTGTTGTTGCTGTTATTATTAAAATCATTGTTGTTGCTGTTATTATTATAATCATTGTTGTTGTTGCTGTTATTGTCATAATCATTGTTGTTGTTGCTGTTGTTATTATAGTCATTGTTGTTGTTGCTGTTGTTATTATTATAATCATTGTTGTTGTTGTTGTTGTTATCATAATCATTGCTGTTGTTGCTGTTATTATCATAATCATTGTTGTTTTTGCTGTTATTATCATAATCATTGTTGTTTTTGCTGTTATTATTATAATCATTGTTGTTTTTGCTGTTATTATCATAATCATTGTTGTTGTTGCTGTTATTATCATAAGCATTGTTGTTGCTGCTGTTATTATCATAATCCTTGTTGTTGTTGCTGTTATCATTATAATCATTGTTGTTGTTGCTATTATTATTATAATCATTGTTGTTGTTGCTGTTATTATCATAATCATTGTTGTTGTTGCTGTTGTTATTATAATCATTGTTGTTGCTGTTATTATCATAATCATTGTTGTTGTTGCTGCTATTATTATAATAATTATTGTTGTTGTTATTATTATAATCATTGTTGTTGTTGATGTTATTATCGTAATCATTGTTGTTGTTGCTGTTATTATTATAATCATTGTTGTTGCTGTTATTATTATAATCATTGTTGTTGCTGTTATTATTATAATCATTGTTTTTGTTGCTGTTATTATCATAATCATTGTTGCTGTTGCTGTTATTATTATAATCATTGTTGTTGTTGCTGTTATTATTATAGTCATCGTTGTTGTTGCTGTTATTATCATAATCATTGTTGTTGTTGCTGTTGTTATTATAATCATTGTTGTTGTTGCTGTTATTATCATAATCATTGTTGTTGTTGCTGTTATTATTAAAATCATTGTTGTTGCTGTTATTATTATAATCATTGTTTTTGTTGCTGTTATTATCATAATCATTGTTGCTGTTATTATTATAATCATTGTTGTTGTTGTTGTTGTTATTATTATAGTCATTGTTTTTGTTGCTGTTATTATCATAATCATTGTTGTTGCTGTTATTATTATAATCATTGTTTTTGTTGCTGTTATTATCATAATCATTGTTGCTGTTGCTGTTATTATTATAATCATTGTTGTTGTTGCTGTTATTATTATAGTCATCGTTGTTGTTGCTGTTATTATCATAATCATTGTTGTTGTTGCTGTTGTTATTATAATCATTGTTGTTGCTGTTATTATCATAATCATTGTTGTTGTTGCTGTTATTATTATAATCATTGTTGTTGTTGCTGTTGTTATTTTAATCATTGTTGTTCCTGTTATTATCATAATCATTGTTGTTGTTGCTGTTATTATTATAATCATTGTTGTTTTTGCTGTCATTATCATAATCATTGTTGTTGTTGCTGTTATTATCATAACCATTGTTGGTGTTGCTGTTATTATCATAACCATTGTTGTTGTTGCTATTATTATAATCATTGTTGTTGTTGCTGTTACCATAATCATTGTTGTTGTTGTTGTTGTTGTTGTTGTTATAGTCATTGTTGTTGTTGTTGTTATTATCATAATCATTGTTGTTGTTGTTGCTGTTATTATTATAATCATTATTGTTGTTGCTGTTATTACTATAATCATTGTTGTTGTTGCTGTTATTATCATAATCATTGTTGTTGTTGCTGTTATTATTATAATCATTGTTTTTGTTGCTGTTGTTATTATAATCATTTTTGTTGTTGCTGTTATTATCATAATCACTGTTGTTGTTTCTTTTATTATCATAATCATTGTTGTTGTTGCTGTTATTATTATAATCATTGTTGTTGTTACTGTTATTATTATAATCATTGTTGTTGTTGCTGTTATTGTCATAATCATTGTTGTTGTTGCTGCTGTTGTTATTATAATCATTGTTGTTGTTGTTGTTGTTGTTATTATCATAACCATTGTTGTTGTTGTTGCTATTATTATAATCATTGTTGTTGTTGCTGTTACTATAATCATTGTTGTTGTTGTTGTTGTTGTTGTTATAGTCATTGTTGTTGTTGTTATTATTATCATAATCATTGTTGTTGTTGTTGCTGTTATTATTATAATCATTATTGTTGTTGCTGTTATTATTATAATCATTGTTGTTGTTGCTGTTATTATCATAATCATTGTTGTTGTTGCTGTTATTATTATAATCATTGTTTTTGTTGCTGTTGTTATTATAATCATTTTTTTTGTTGCTGTTATTATCATAATCACTGTTGTTGTTGCTTTTATTATCATAATCATTGTTGTTGTTGCTGTTATTATTATAATCATTGTTGTTGTTGCTGTTATTATTATAATCATTGTTGTTGTTGCTGTTATTGTCATAATCATTGTTGTTGTTGCTGTTATTATTAAAATCATTGTTGTTGCTGTTATTATTATAATCATTGTTTTTGTTGCTGTTATTATCATAATCATTGTTGCTGTTATTATTATAATCATTGTTGTTGTTGTTGTTATTATTATAGTCATTGTTTTTGTTGCTGTTATTATCATAATCATTGTTGTTGCTGTTATTATTATAATTATTGTTTTTGTTGCTGTTATTATCATAATCATTGTTGTTGCTGTTATTATTATAATCATTGTTTTTGTTGCTGTTATTATCATAATCATTGTTGCTGTTGCTGTTATTATTATAATCATTGTTGTTGTTGCTGTTATTATTATAGTCATCGTTGTTGTTGCTGTTATTATCATAATCATTGTTGTTGTTGCTGTTGTTATTATAATCATTGTTGTTGTTGCTGTTATTATCATAATCATTGTTGTTGTTGCTGTTATTATTATAATCATTGTTGTTGTTGCTGTTATTATCATAATCATTGTTGTTGTTGCTGTTGTTATTATAATCATTGTTGTTCCTGTTATTATCATTATCATTGTTGATGTTGCTGTTATTATTATAATCATTGTTGTTGTTGTTATTATTATAATCATTTTATTGTTAATGTTATTATCATGATCATTGTTGTTGTTGCTGCTATTATCATAATCATTGTAGTTGTTGTTGCTGTTATTATTATAATCATTATTGTTGTTGCTGTTATTATCATAATCATTGTTGTTGTTGTTGTTGCTGTTGTTATCATAATCATTGTTGTTGTTGCTGTTATTATTATAATCATTGTTGTTTTTGCTGTCATTATCATAATCATTGTTGTTGTTGCTGTTATTATCATAACCATTGTTGGTGTTGCTGTTATTATCATAACCATTGTTGTTGTTGCTATTATTATAATCATTGTTGTTGTTGCTGTTACTATAATCATTGTTGTTGTTGTTGTTGTTGTTGTTATAGTCATTGTTGTTGTTGTTGTTGTTATTATCATAATCATTGTTGTTGTTGTTGCTGTTATTATTATAATCATTATTGTTGTTGCTGTTATTATTATAATCATTGTTGTTGTTGCTGTTATTATCATAATCATTGTTGTTGTTGCTGTTATTATTATAATCATTGTTTTTGTTGCTGTTGTTATTATAATCATTTTTGTTGTTGCTGTTATTATCATAATCACTGTTGTTGTTGCTTTTATTATCATAATCATTGTTGTTGTTGCTGTTATTATTATAATCATTGTTGTTGTTGCTGTTATTATTATAATCATTGTTGTTGTTGCTGTTATTGTCATAATCATTGTTGTTGTTGCTGTTGTTATTATAATCATTGTTGTTGTCGTTGTTGTTGTTGTTATTATCATAATCATTGCTGTTGTTGCTGTTATTATCATAATCATTGTTGTTGTTGCTGTTATTATTATAATCATTGTTGTTTTTGCTGTTATTATCATAATCATTGTTGCTGTTGCTGTTATTATCATAATTATTGTTGTTGATGCTCTTGTTATTATAATCATTGCTGTTGTTGCTGTCATTATCATAATCATTGTTGTTGTTGCTGTTATTATCATAATCCTTGTTGTTGTTGCTGTTATTATTATAATCATTGTTGTTGTTGCTGTTATTATCATAATCATTGTTGTTGTTGCTGTTGTTATTATAATCATTGTTGTTCCAGTTATTATCATTATCATTGTTGATGTTGCTGTTATTATTATAATCATTGTTGTTGTTGTTATTATTATAATCATTTTTGTTGTTGATGTTATTATCATGATCATTGTTGTTGTTGCTGCTATTATCATAATCATTGTTGTTGTTGTTGCTGTTATTATTATAATCATTATTGTTGTTGCTGTTATTATCATAATCATTGTTGTTGTTGTTGCTGTTGTTATCATAATCATTGTTGTTGTTGCTGTTATTATCATAATCATTGTTGTTGTTATTATCATAATCATTGCTGTTGTTGCTGTTATTATCATAAGCATTGTTGTTTTTGCTGTTATTATCATAATCATTGTTGTTGTTGCTGTTATTATTATAATCATTGTTGTTGTTGCTGTTATTATCATAATCATTGTTGCTGTTATTATCATAATCATTGTTGTTGTTGCTGTTGTTATTATAATCATTGTTGTTGTTGCTGTTATTATTATAATCATTGTTTTTGTTGCTGTTGTTATTATAACCATTTTTGTTGTTGCTGTTATTGTCATAATCATTGTTGTTGTTGCTGTTGTTATTATAGTCATTGTTGTTGTTGCTGTTGTTATTATTATAATCATTGTTGTTGTTGTTGTTGTTGTTGTTGTTGTTATCATAACCATTGCTGTTGTTGCTGTTATTATCATAATCATTGTTGTTGTTGCTGTTATTATTATAATCATTGTTGTTTTTGCTGTTATTATCATAATCATTGTTGCTGTTGCTGTTATTATCATAATTATTGTTGTTGATGCTGTTGTTATTATAATCATTGCTGTTGTTGCTGTCATTATCATAATCATTGTTGTTTTTGCTGTTATTATCATAACCATTGTTGGTGTTGCTGTTGTTATTATAATCATTGTTGTTGCTGTTATTATCATAATCATTGTTGTTGTTGCTGCTATTATTATAATAATTATTGTTGTTGTTATTATTATAATCATTGTTGTTGTTGATGTTATTATCGTAATCATTGTTGTTGTTGCTGTTATTATTATAATCATTGTTGTTGCTGTTATTATTATAATCATTGTTGTTGCTGTTATTATTATAATCATTGTTTTTGTTGCTGTTATTATCATAATCATTGTTGCTGTTGCTGTTATTATTATAATCATTGTTGTTGTTGCTGTTATTATTATAGTCATCGTTGTTGTTGCTGTTATTATCATAATCATTGTTGTTGTTGCTGTTGTTATTATAATCATTGTTGTTGTTGCTGTTATTATCATAATCATTGTTGTTGTTGCTGTTATTATTAAAATCATTGTTGTTGCTGTTATTATTATAATCATTGTTTTTGTTGCTGTTATTATCATAATCATTGTTGCTGTTATTATTATAATCATTGTTGTTGTTGTTGTTGTTATTATTATAGTCATTGTTTTTGTTGCTGTTATTATCATAATCATTGTTGTTGCTGTTATTATTATAATCATTGTTTTTGTTGCTGTTATTATCATAATCATTGTTGCTGTTGCTGTTATTATTATAATCATTGTTGTTGTTGCTGTTATTATTATAGTCATCGTTGTTGTTGCTGTTATTATCATAATCATTGTTGTTGTTGCTGTTGTTATTATAATCATTGTTGTTGCTGTTATTATCATAATCATTGTTGTTGTTGCTGTTATTATTATAATCATTGTTGTTGTTGCTGTTGTTATTTTAATCATTGTTGTTCCTGTTATTATCATAATCATTGTTGTTGTTGCTGTTATTATTATAATCATTGTTGTTTTTGCTGTCATTATCATAATCATTGTTGTTGTTGCTGTTATTATCATAACCATTGTTGGTGTTGCTGTTATTATCATAACCATTGTTGTTGTTGCTATTATTATAATCATTGTTGTTGTTGCTGTTACCATAATCATTGTTGTTGTTGTTGTTGTTGTTGTTGTTATAGTCATTGTTGTTGTTGTTGTTATTATCATAATCATTGTTGTTGTTGTTGCTGTTATTATTATAATCATTATTGTTGTTGCTGTTATTACTATAATCATTGTTGTTGTTGCTGTTATTATCATAATCATTGTTGTTGTTGCTGTTATTATTATAATCATTGTTTTTGTTGCTGTTGTTATTATAATCATTTTTGTTGTTGCTGTTATTATCATAATCACTGTTGTTGTTTCTTTTATTATCATAATCATTGTTGTTGTTGCTGTTATTATTATAATCATTGTTGTTGTTACTGTTATTATTATAATCATTGTTGTTGTTGCTGTTATTGTCATAATCATTGTTGTTGTTGCTGCTGTTGTTATTATAATCATTGTTGTTGTTGTTGTTGTTGTTATTATCATAACCATTGTTGTTGTTGTTGCTATTATTATAATCATTGTTGTTGTTGCTGTTACTATAATCATTGTTGTTGTTGTTGTTGTTGTTGTTATAGTCATTGTTGTTGTTGTTATTATTATCATAATCATTGTTGTTGTTGTTGCTGTTATTATTATAATCATTATTGTTGTTGCTGTTATTATTATAATCATTGTTGTTGTTGCTGTTATTATCATAATCATTGTTGTTGTTGCTGTTATTATTATAATCATTGTTTTTGTTGCTGTTGTTATTATAATCATTTTTTTTGTTGCTGTTATTATCATAATCACTGTTGTTGTTGCTTTTATTATCATAATCATTGTTGTTGTTGCTGTTATTATTATAATCATTGTTGTTGTTGCTGTTATTATTATAATCATTGTTGTTGTTGCTGTTATTGTCATAATCATTGTTGTTGTTGCTGTTATTATTAAAATCATTGTTGTTGCTGTTATTATTATAATCATTGTTTTTGTTGCTGTTATTATCATAATCATTGTTGCTGTTATTATTATAATCATTGTTGTTGTTGTTGTTATTATTATAGTCATTGTTTTTGTTGCTGTTATTATCATAATCATTGTTGTTGCTGTTATTATTATAATTATTGTTTTTGTTGCTGTTATTATCATAATCATTGTTGTTGCTGTTATTATTATAATCATTGTTTTTGTTGCTGTTATTATCATAATCATTGTTGCTGTTGCTGTTATTATTATAATCATTGTTGTTGTTGCTGTTATTATTATAGTCATCGTTGTTGTTGCTGTTATTATCATAATCATTGTTGTTGTTGCTGTTGTTATTATAATCATTGTTGTTGTTGCTGTTATTATCATAATCATTGTTGTTGTTGCTGTTATTATTATAATCATTGTTGTTGTTGCTGTTATTATCATAATCATTGTTGTTGTTGCTGTTGTTATTATAATCATTGTTGTTCCTGTTATTATCATTATCATTGTTGATGTTGCTGTTATTATTATAATCATTGTTGTTGTTGTTATTATTATAATCATTTTATTGTTAATGTTATTATCATGATCATTGTTGTTGTTGCTGCTATTATCATAATCATTGTAGTTGTTGTTGCTGTTATTATTATAATCATTATTGTTGTTGCTGTTATTATCATAATCATTGTTGTTGTTGTTGTTGCTGTTGTTATCATAATCATTGTTGTTGTTGCTGTTATTATTATAATCATTGTTGTTTTTGCTGTCATTATCATAATCATTGTTGTTGTTGCTGTTATTATCATAACCATTGTTGGTGTTGCTGTTATTATCATAACCATTGTTGTTGTTGCTATTATTATAATCATTGTTGTTGTTGCTGTTACTATAATCATTGTTGTTGTTGTTGTTGTTGTTGTTATAGTCATTGTTGTTGTTGTTGTTGTTATTATCATAATCATTGTTGTTGTTGTTGCTGTTATTATTATAATCATTATTGTTGTTGCTGTTATTATTATAATCATTGTTGTTGTTGCTGTTATTATCATAATCATTGTTGTTGTTGCTGTTATTATTATAATCATTGTTTTTGTTGCTGTTGTTATTATAATCATTTTTGTTGTTGCTGTTATTATCATAATCACTGTTGTTGTTGCTTTTATTATCATAATCATTGTTGTTGTTGCTGTTATTATTATAATCATTGTTGTTGTTGCTGTTATTATTATAATCATTGTTGTTGTTGCTGTTATTGTCATAATCATTGTTGTTGTTGCTGTTGTTATTATAATCATTGTTGTTGTCGTTGTTGTTGTTGTTATTATCATAATCATTGCTGTTGTTGCTGTTATTATCATAATCATTGTTGTTGTTGCTGTTATTATTATAATCATTGTTGTTTTTGCTGTTATTATCATAATCATTGTTGCTGTTGCTGTTATTATCATAATTATTGTTGTTGATGCTCTTGTTATTATAATCATTGCTGTTGTTGCTGTCATTATCATAATCATTGTTGTTGTTGCTGTTATTATCATAATCCTTGTTGTTGTTGCTGTTATTATTATAATCATTGTTGTTGTTGCTGTTATTATCATAATCATTGTTGTTGTTGCTGTTGTTATTATAATCATTGTTGTTCCAGTTATTATCATTATCATTGTTGATGTTGCTGTTATTATTATAATCATTGTTGTTGTTGTTATTATTATAATCATTTTTGTTGTTGATGTTATTATCATGATCATTGTTGTTGTTGCTGCTATTATCATAATCATTGTTGTTGTTGTTGCTGTTATTATTATAATCATTATTGTTGTTGCTGTTATTATCATAATCATTGTTGTTGTTGTTGCTGTTGTTATCATAATCATTGTTGTTGTTGCTGTTATTATCATAATCATTGTTGTTGTTATTATCATAATCATTGCTGTTGTTGCTGTTATTATCATAAGCATTGTTGTTTTTGCTGTTATTATCATAATCATTGTTGTTGTTGCTGTTATTATTATAATCATTGTTGTTGTTGCTGTTATTATCATAATCATTGTTGCTGTTATTATCATAATCATTGTTGTTGTTGCTGTTGTTATTATAATCATTGTTGTTGTTGCTGTTATTATTATAATCATTGTTTTTGTTGCTGTTGTTATTATAACCATTTTTGTTGTTGCTGTTATTGTCATAATCATTGTTGTTGTTGCTGTTGTTATTATAGTCATTGTTGTTGTTGCTGTTGTTATTATTATAATCATTGTTGTTGTTGTTGTTGTTGTTGTTGTTGTTATCATAACCATTGCTGTTGTTGCTGTTATTATCATAATCATTGTTGTTGTTGCTGTTATTATTATAATCATTGTTGTTTTTGCTGTTATTATCATAATCATTGTTGCTGTTGCTGTTATTATCATAATTATTGTTGTTGATGCTGTTGTTATTATAATCATTGCTGTTGTTGCTGTCATTATCATAATCATTGTTGTTTTTGCTGTTATTATCATAACCATTGTTGGTGTTGCTGTTATTATCATAACCATTGTTGTTGTTGCTATTATTATAATCATTGTTGTTGTTGCTGTTACTATAATCATTGTTGTTGTTGTTGTTGTTATAGTCATTGTTGTTGTTGTTGTTATTATTATTATAGTCATTGTTGTTGTTGCTGTTGTTATTATAGTCATTGTTTTGTTGCTGTTATTATTATAATCATTGTTGTTGTAGCTGTTATTATCATAATCATTGTTGTTGTTGCTGTTGTTATTATAGTCATTGTTGTTGTTGCTGTTATTATCATAATCATTGTTGTTGTTATTATCATAATCATTGCTGTTGTTGCTGTTATTATCATAATCATTGTTGTTGTTGCTGTTATTATTATAATCATTGTTGTTGTTGCTGTTACTATCATAATCATTGTTGCTGTTGCTGTTATTATCATAATCATTGTTGTTGTTGCTGTTATTATTATAATCATTGTTGTTTTTGCTGTTATTATCATAATCATTGTTGCTGTTGCTGTTATTATCATAATTATTGTTGTTGATGCTGTTGTTATTATAATCATTGCTGTTGTTGCTGTCATTATCATAATCATTGTTGTTGTTGCTGTTATTATCATAACCATTGTTGGTGTTGCTGTTATTATCATAACCATTGTTGTTGTTGCTATTATTATAATCATTGTTGTTGTTGCTGTTACTATAATCATTGTTGTTGTTGTTGTTGTTGTTATAGTCATTGTTGTTGTTGTTGTTGTTATTATTATCATAGTCATTGTTGTTGTTGCTGTTGTTATTATAGTCATTGTTTTTGTTGCTGTTATTATTATAATCATTGTTGTTGTAGCTGTTATTATCATAATCATTGTTGTTGTTGCTGTTGTTATTATAGTCATTGTTGTTGTTGCTGTTATTATCATAATCATTGTTGTTTTATTATCATAATCATTGCTGTTGTTGCTGTTATTATCATAAGCATTGTTGTTTTTGCTGTTATTATAATAATCATTGTTGTTGTTGCTGTTATTATTATAATCATTGTTGTTGTTGCTGTTACTATCATAATCATTGTTGCTGTTGCTGTTATTATCATAATCATTGTTGTTGTTGCTGTTGTTATTATAATCATTGTTGTTGTTGCTGTTATTATCATAATCATTGTTGTTGTTGCTGTTATTATTATAATCATTGTTTTTGTTGCTGTTGTTATTATAATCATTTTTGTTGTTGCTGTTATTATTATAATCATTGTTGTTGTTGCTGTTATTATCATAATCATTGTTGTTGTTATTATAATCATTGTTGTTGTTGCTGTCATTATCATAATCATTGTTGTTGTTGCTGTTATTATCATAATCCTTGTTGTTGTTGCTGTTATTATTATAATCATTGTTGTTGTTGCTGTTATTATTATAATCATTGTTGTTGTTGCTGTTATTATCATAATCATTGTTGTTGTTATTATAATCATTGTTGTTGTTGCTGTCATTATCATAATCATTGTTGTTGTTGCTGTTATTATCATAATCCTTGTTGTTGTTGCTGTTATTATTATAATCATTGTTGTTGTTGCTGTTATTATCATAATCATTGTTGTTGTTGCTGTTGTTATTATAATCATTTTTGTTTTTGCTGCTATTATTATAATAATTGTTGTTGTTGTTATTACTATAATCATTGTTGTTGTTGATGTTATTATCATAATTATTGGTGTTGTTGCTGTTATTATTATAATCATTTTTGTTGTTGCTGTTATTATTATAATCGTTGTTGTTGCTGTTATTATCATAATCATTGTTGCTGTTATTATTATAATAATTTTTGTTGTTGTTGTTGTTGTTATAGTCATTGTTGTTGTTGTTGTTGTTGTTATTATCATAATCATTGTTGTTGTTGTTGCTGTTATTATTATAATCATTATTGTTGTTGCTGTTATTATTATAATCATTGTTGTTGTTGCTATTATTATAATCATTGTTGTTGTTGCTGTTACTATAATCATTGTTGTTGTTGTTGTTGTTGTTGTTGTTGTTGTTGTTGTTATAGTCATTGTTGTTGTTGTTGTTATTATTATTATAGTCATTGTTGTTGTTGCTGTTGTTATTATAGTCATTGTTTTGTTGCTGTTATTATTATAATCATTGTTGTTGTAGCTGTTATTATCATAATCATTGTTGTTGTTGCTGTTGTTATTATAGTCATTGTTGTTGTTGCTGTTATTATCATAATCATTGTTGTTGTTATTATCATAATCATTGCTGTTGTTGCTGTTATTATCATAATCATTGTTGTTGTTGCTGTTATTATTATAATCATTGTTGTTGTTGCTGTTACTATCATAATCATTGTTGCTGTTGCTGTTATTATCATAATCATTGTTGTTGTTGCTGTTATTATTATAATCATTGTTGTTTTTGCTGTTATTATCATAATCATTGTTGCTGTTGCTGTTATTATCATAATTATTGTTGTTGATGCTGTTGTTATTATAATCATTGCTGTTGTTGCTGTCATTATCATAATCATTGTTGTTGTTGCTGTTATTATCATAACCATTGTTGGTGTTGCTGTTATTATCATAACCATTGTTGTTGTTGCTATTATTATAATCATTGTTGTTGTTGCTGTTACTATAATCATTGTTGTTGTTGTTGTTGTTATAGTCATTGTTGTTGTTGTTGTTATTATTATCATAGTCATTGTTGTTGTTGCTGTTGTTATTATAGTCATTGTTTTTGTTGCTGTTATTATTATAATCATTGTTGTTGTAGCTGTTATTATCATAATCATTGTTGTTGTTGCTGTTGTTATTATAGTCATTGTTGTTGTTGCTGTTATTATCATAATCATTGTTGTTGTTGCTGTTACTATCATAATCATTGTTGCTGTTGCTGTTATTATCATAATCATTGTTGTTGTTGCTGTTGTTATTATAATCATTGTTGTTGTTGCTGTTATTATCATAATCATTGTTGTTGTTGCTGTTATTATTATAATCATTGTTTTTGTTGCTGTTGTTATTATAATCATTTTTGTTGTTGCTGTTATTATTATAATCATTGTTGTTGTTGCTGTTATTATCATAATCATTGTTGTTGTTATTATAATCATTGTTGTTGTTGCTGTCATTATCATAATCATTGTTGTTGTTGCTGTTATTATCATAATCCTTGTTGTTGTTGCTGTTATTATTATAATCATTGTTGTTGTTGCTGTTATTATTATAATCATTGTTGTTGTTGCTGTTATTATCATAATCATTGTTGTTGTTATTATAATCATTGTTGTTGTTGCTGTCATTATCATAATCATTGTTGTTGTTGCTGTTATTATCATAATCCTTGTTGTTGTTGCTGTTATTATTATAATCATTGTTGTTGTTGCTGTTATTATCATAATCATTGTTGTTGTTGCTGTTGTTATTATAATCATTTTTGTTTTTGCTGCTATTATTATAATAATTGTTGTTGTTGTTATTACTATAATCATTGTTGTTGTTGATGTTATTATCATAATTATTGGTGTTGTTGCTGTTATTATTATAATCATTTTTGTTGTTGCTGTTATTATTATAATCGTTGTTGTTGCTGTTATTATCATAATCATTGTTGCTGTTATTATTATAATAATTTTTGTTGTTGTTGTTGTTATAGTCATTGTTGTTGTTGTTGTTGTTGTTATTATCATAATCATTGTTGTTGTTGTTGCTGTTATTATTATAATCATTATTGTTGTTGCTGTTATTATTATAATCATTGTTGTTGTTGCTGTTATTATCATAATCATTGTTGTTGTTGCTGTTATTATTATAATCACTGTTTTTGTTGCTGTTGTTATTATAATCATTTTTGTTGTTGCTGTTATTATCATAATCACTGTTGTTGTTGCTTTTATTATCATAATCATTGTTGTTGTTGCTGTTATTATTATAATCATTGTTGTTGTTACTGTTATTATTATAATCATTGTTGTTGTTGCTGTTATTGTCATAATCATTGTTGTTGTTGCTGTTGTTATTATAATCATTGTTGTTGTTGTTGTTGTTGTTGTTGTTGTTATTATCATGACCATTGTTGTTGTTGCTATTATTATAATCATTGTTGTTGTTGCTGTTACTATAATCATTGTTGTTGTTGTTGTTGTTGTTGTTGTTGTTGTTGTTATAGTCATTGTTGTTGTTGTTGTTGTTATTATCATAATCATTGTTGTTGTTGTTGCTGTTATTATTATAATCATTATTGTTGTTGCTGTTATTATTATAATCATTGTTGTTGTTGCTGTTATTATCATAATCATTGTTGTTGTTGCTGTTATTATTATAATCATTGTTTTTGTTGCTGTTGTTATTATAATCATTTTTGTTGTTGCTGTTATTATCATAATCACTGTTGTTGTTGCTTTTATTATCATAATCATTGTTGTTGTTGCTGTTATTATTATAATCATTGTTGTTGTTGCTGTTATTATTATAATCATTGTTGTTGTTGCTGTTATTGTCATAATCATTGTTGTTGTTGCTGTTATTATTAAAATCATTGTTGTTGCTGTTATTATTATAATCATTGTTTTTGTTGCTGTTATTATCATAATCATTGTTGCTGTTATTATTATAATCATTGTTGTTGTTGTTGTTATTATTATAGTCATTGTTTTTGTTGCTGTTATTATCATAATCATTGTTGTTGCTGTTATTATTATAATCATTGTTTTTGTTGCTGTTATTATCATAATCATTGTTGTTGCTGTTATTATTATAATCATTGTTTTTGTTGCTGTTATTATCATAATCATTGTTGCTGTTGCTGTTATTATTATAATCATTGTTGTTGTTGCTGTTATTATTATAGTCATCGTTGTTGTTGCTGTTATTATCATAATCATTGTTGTTGTTGCTGTTGTTATTATAATCATTGTTGTTGTTGCTGTTATTATCATAATCATTGTTGTTGTTGCTGTTATTATTATAATCATTGTTGTTGTTGCTGTTATTATCATAATCATTGTTGTTGTTGCTGTTGTTATTATAATCATTGTTGTTCCTGTTATTATCATTATCATTGTTGATGTTGCTGTTATTATTATAATCATTGTTGTTGTTATTATTATAATCATTTTATTGTTAATGTTATTATCATGATCATTGTTGTTGTTGCTGCTATTATCATAATCATTGTTGTTGTTGTTGCTGTTATTATTATAATCATTATTGTTGTTGCTGTTATTATCATAATCATTGTTGTTGTTGTTGCTGTTGTTATCATAATCATTGTTGTTGTTGCTGTTATTATTATAATCATTGTTGTTTTTGCTGTCATTATCATAATCATTGTTGTTGTTGCTGTTATTATCATAACCATTGTTGGTGTTGCTGTTATTATCATAACCATTGTTGTTGTTGCTATTATTATAATCATTGTTGTTGTTGCTGTTACTATAATCATTGTTGTTGTTGTTGTTGTTGTTGTTATAGTCATTGTTGTTGTTGTTGTTGTTATCATAATCATTGTTGTTGTTGTTGCTGTTATTATTATAATCATTATTGTTGTTGCTGTTATTATTATAATCATTGTTGTTGTTGCTGTTATTATCATAATCATTGTTGTTGTTGCTGTTATTATTATAATCATTGTTTTTGTTGCTGTTGTTATTATAATCATTTTTGTTGTTGCTGTTATTATCATAATCACTATTGTTGTTGCTTTTATTATCATAATCATTGTTGTTGTTGCTGTTATTATTATAATCATTGTTGTTGCTGTTATTATTATAATCATTGTTGTTGTTGCTGTTGTTGTCATAATCATTGTTGTTGTTGCTGTTGTTATTATAATCATTGTTGTTGTTGTTGTTGTTATTATCATAATCATTGCTGTTGTTGCTGTTATTATCATAATCATTGTTGTTGTTGCTTTTATTATTATAATCATTGTTGTTTTTGCTGTTATTATCATAATCATTGTTGCTGTTGCTGTTATTATCATAATTATTGTTGTTGATGCTCTTGTTATTATAATCATTGCTGTTGTTGCTGTCATTATCATAATCATTGTTGTTGTTGCTGTTATTATCATAATCCTTGTTGTTGTTGCTGTTATTATTATAATCATTGTTGTTGTTGCTGTTATTATCATAATCATTGTTGTTGTTGCTGTTGTTATTATAATCATTGTTGTTCCTGTTATTATCATTATCATTGTTGATGTTGCTGTTATTATTATAATCATTGTTGTTGTTGTTATTATTATAATCATTTTTGTTGTTGATGTTATTATCATGATCATTGTTGTTGTTGCTGCTATTATCATAATCATTGTTGTTGTTGTTGCTGTTATTATTATAATCATTATTGTTGTTGCTGTTATTATCATAATCATTGTTGTTGTTGCTGTTGTTATCATAATCATTGTTGTTGTTGCTGTTATTATCATAATCATTGTTGTTGTTATTATCATAATCATTGCTGTTGTTGCTGTTATTATCATAAGCATTGTTGTTTTTGCTGTTATTATCATAATCATTGTTGTTGTTGCTGTTATTATTATAATCATTGTTGTTGTTGCTGTTATTATCATAATCATTGTTGCTGTTGCTGTTATTATCATAATCACTGTTGTTGTTGCTTTTATTATCATAATCATTGTTGTTGTTGCTGTTATTATTATAATCATTGTTGTTGTTGCTGTTATTATTATAATCATTGTTGTTGTTGCTGTTATTGTCATAATCATTGTTGTTGTTGCTGTTGTTATTATAATCATTGTTGTTGTCGTTGTTGTTGTTGTTATTATCATAATCATTGCTGTTGTTGCTGTTATTATCATAATCATTGTTGTTGTTGCTGTTATTATTATAATCATTGTTGTTTTTGCTGTTATTATCATAATCATTGTTGCTGTTGCTGTTATTATCATAATTATTGTTGTTGATGCTCTTGTTATTATAATCATTGCTGTTGTTGCTGTCATTATCATAATCATTGTTGTTGTTGCTGTTATTATCATAATCCTTGTTGTTGTTGCTGTTATTATTATAATCATTGTTGTTGTTGCTGTTATTATCATAATCATTGTTGTTGTTGCTGTTGTTATTATAATCATTGTTGTTCCAGTTATTATCATTATCATTGTTGATGTTGCTGTTATTATTATAATCATTGTTGTTGTTGTTATTATTATAATCATTTTTGTTGTTGATGTTATTATCATGATCATTGTTGTTGTTGCTGCTATTATCATAATCATTGTTGTTGTTGTTGCTGTTATTATTATAATCATTATTGTTGTTGCTGTTATTATCATAATCATTGTTGTTGTTGTTGCTGTTGTTATCATAATCATTGTTGTTGTTGCTGTTATTATCATAATCATTGTTGTTGTTATTATCATAATCATTGCTGTTGTTGCTGTTATTATCATAAGCATTGTTGTTTTTGCTGTTATTATCATAATCATTGTTGTTGTTGCTGTTATTATTATAATCATTGTTGTTGTTGCTGTTATTATCATAATCATTGTTGCTGTTATTATCATAATCATTGTTGTTGTTGCTGTTGTTATTATAATCATTGTTGTTGTTGCTGTTATTATCATAATCATTGTTGTTGTTGCTGTTATTATTATAATCATTGTTTTTGTTGCTGTTGTTATTATAACCATTTTTGTTGTTGCTGTTATTGTCATAATCATTGTTGTTGTTGCTGTTGTTATTATAGTCATTGTTGTTGTTGCTGTTGTTATTATTATAATCATTGTTGTTGTTGTTGTTGTTGTTGTTATCATAACCATTGCTGTTGTTGCTGTTATTATCATAATCATTGTTGTTGTTGCTGTTATTATTATAATCATTGTTGTTTTTGCTGTTATTATCATAATCATTGTTGCTGTTGCTGTTATTATCATAATTATTGTTGTTGATGCTGTTGTTATTATAATCATTGCTGTTGTTGCTGTCATTATCATAATCATTGTTGTTGTTGCTGTTATTATCATAACCATTGTTGGTGTTGCTGTTATTATCATAACCATTGTTGTTGTTGCTATTATTATAATCATTGTTGTTGTTGCTGTTACTATAATCATTGTTGTTGTTGTTGTTGTTGTTATAGTCATTGTTGTTGTTGTTGTTATTATTATTATAGTCATTGTTGTTGTTGCTGTTGTTATTATAGTCATTGTTTTGTTGCTGTTATTATTATAATCATTGTTGTTGTAGCTGTTATTATCATAATCATTGTTGTTGTTGCTGTTGTTATTATAGTCATTGTTGTTGTTGCTGTTATTATCATAATCATTGTTGTTGTTATTATCATTATCATTGCTGTTGTTGCTGTTATTATCATAATCATTGTTGTTGTTGCTGTTATTATTATAATCATTGTTGTTGTTGCTGTTACTATCATAATCATTGTTGCTGTTGCTGTTATTATCATAATCATTGTTGTTGTTGCTGTTATTATTATAATCATTGTTGTTTTTGCTGTTATTATCATAATCATTGTTGCTGTTGCTGTTATTATCATAATTATTGTTGTTGATGCTGTTGTTATTATAATCATTGCTGTTGTTGCTGTCATTATCATAATCATTGTTGTTGTTGCTGTTATTATCATAACCATTGTTGGTGTTGCTGTTATTATCATAACCATTGTTGTTGTTGCTATTATTATAATCATTGTTGTTGTTGCTGTTACTATAATCATTGTTGTTGTTGTTGTTGTTATAGTCATTGTTGTTGTTGTTGTTATTATTATCATAGTCATTGTTGTTGTTGCTGTTGTTATTATAGTCATTGTTTTTGTTGCTGTTATTATTATAATCATTGTTGTTGTAGCTGTTATTATCATAATCATTGTTGTTGTTGCTGTTGTTATTATAGTCATTGTTGTTGTTGCTGTTATTATCATAATCATTGTTGTTTTATTATCATAATCATTGCTGTTGTTGCTGTTATTATCATAAGCATTGTTGTTTTTGCTGTTATTATAATAATCATTGTTGTTGTTGCTGTTATTATTATAATCATTGTTGTTGTTGCTGTTACTATCATAATCATTGTTGCTGTTGCTGTTATTATCATAATCATTGTTGTTGTTGCTGTTGTTATTATAATCATTGTTGTTGTTGCTGTTATTATCATAATCATTGTTGTTGTTGCTGTTATTATTATAATCATTGTTTTTGTTGCTGTTGTTATTATAATCATTTTTGTTGTTGCTGTTATTATTATAATCATTGTTGTTGTTGCTGTTATTATCATAATCATTGTTGTTGTTATTATAATCATTGTTGTTGTTGCTGTCATTATCATAATCATTGTTGTTGTTGCTGTTATTATCATAATCCTTGTTGTTGTTGCTGTTATTATTATAATCATTGTTGTTGTTGCTGTTATTATTATAATCATTGTTGTTGTTGCTGTTATTATCATAATCATTGTTGTTGTTATTATAATCATTGTTGTTGTTGCTGTCATTATCATAATCATTGTTGTTGTTGCTGTTATTATCATAATCCTTGTTGTTGTTGCTGTTATTATTATAATCATTGTTGTTGTTGCTGTTATTATCATAATCATTGTTGTTGTTGCTGTTGTTATTATAATCATTTTTGTTTTTGCTGCTATTATTATAATAATTGTTGTTGTTGTTATTACTATAATCATTGTTGTTGTTGATGTTATTATCATAATTATTGGTGTTGTTGCTGTTATTATTATAATCATTTTTGTTGTTGCTGTTATTATTATAATCGTTGTTGTTGCTGTTATTATCATAATCATTGTTGCTGTTATTATTATAATAATTTTTGTTGTTGTTGTTGTTGTTATAGTCATTGTTGTTGTTGTTGTTGTTGTTGTTATTATCATAATCATTGTTGTTGTTGTTGCTGTTATTATTATAATCATTATTGTTGTTGCTGTTATTATTATAATCATTGTTGTTGTTGCTATTATTATAATCATTGTTGTTGTTGCTGTTACTATAATCATTGTTGTTGTTGTTGTTGTTGTTGTTGTTGTTGTTATAGTCATTGTTGTTGTTGTTGTTATTATTATTATAGTCATTGTTGTTGTTGCTGTTGTTATTATAGTCATTGTTTTGTTGCTGTTATTATTATAATCATTGTTGTTGTAGCTGTTATTATCATAATCATTGTTGTTGTTGCTGTTGTTATTATAGTCATTGTTGTTGTTGCTGTTATTATCATAATCATTGTTGTTGTTATTATCATAATCATTGCTGTTGTTGCTGTTATTATCATAATCATTGTTGTTGTTGCTGTTATTATTATAATCATTGTTGTTGTTGCTGTTACTATCATAATCATTGTTGCTGTTGCTGTTATTATCATAATCATTGTTGTTGTTGCTGTTATTATTATAATCATTGTTGTTTTTGCTGTTATTATCATAATCATTGTTGCTGTTGCTGTTATTATCATAATTATTGTTGTTGATGCTGTTGTTATTATAATCATTGCTGTTGTTGCTGTCATTATCATAATCATTGTTGTTGTTGCTGTTATTATCATAACCATTGTTGGTGTTGCTGTTATTATCATAACCATTGTTGTTGTTGCTATTATTATAATCATTGTTGTTGTTGCTGTTACTATAATCATTGTTGTTGTTGTTGTTGTTATAGTCATTGTTGTTGTTGTTGTTATTATTATCATAGTCATTGTTGTTGTTGCTGTTGTTATTATAGTCATTGTTTTTGTTGCTGTTATTATTATAATCATTGTTGTTGTAGCTGTTATTATCATAATCATTGTTGTTGTTGCTGTTGTTATTATAGTCATTGTTGTTGTTGCTGTTATTATCATAATCATTGTTGTTTTATTATCATAATCATTGCTGTTGTTGCTGTTATTATCATAAGCATTGTTGTTTTTGCTGTTATTATAATAATCATTGTTGTTGTTGCTGTTATTATTATAATCATTGTTGTTGTTGCTGTTACTATCATAATCATTGTTGCTGTTGCTGTTATTATCATAATCATTGTTGTTGTTGCTGTTGTTATTATAATCATTGTTGTTGTTGCTGTTATTATCATAATCATTGTTGTTGTTGCTGTTATTATTATAATCATTGTTTTTGTTGCTGTTGTTATTATAATCATTTTTGTTGTTGCTGTTATTATTATAATCATTGTTGTTGTTGCTGTTATTATCATAATCATTGTTGTTGTTATTATAATCATTGTTGTTGTTGCTGTCATTATCATAATCATTGTTGTTGTTGCTGTTATTATCATAATCCTTGTTGTTGTTGCTGTTATTATTATAATCATTGTTGTTGTTGCTGTTATTATTATAATCATTGTTGTTGTTGCTGTTATTATCATAATCATTGTTGTTGTTATTATAATCATTGTTGTTGTTGCTGTCATTATCATAATCATTGTTGTTGTTGCTGTTATTATCATAATCCTTGTTGTTGTTGCTGTTATTATTATAATCATTGTTGTTGTTGCTGTTATTATCATAATCATTGTTGTTGTTGCTGTTGTTATTATAATCATTTTTGTTTTTGCTGCTATTATTATAATAATTGTTGTTGTTGTTATTACTATAATCATTGTTGTTGTTGATGTTATTATCATAATTATTGGTGTTGTTGCTGTTATTATTATAATCATTTTTGTTGTTGCTGTTATTATTATAATCGTTGTTGTTGCTGTTATTATCATAATCATTGTTGCTGTTATTATTATAATAATTTTTGTTGTTGTTGTTGTTATAGTCATTGTTGTTGTTGTTGTTGTTGTTATTATCATAATCATTGTTGTTGTTGTTGCTGTTATTATTATAATCATTATTGTTGTTGCTGTTATTATTATAATCATTGTTGTTGTTGCTGTTATTATCATAATCATTGTTGTTGTTGCTGTTATTATTATAATCACTGTTTTTGTTGCTGTTGTTATTATAATCATTTTTGTTGTTGCTGTTATTATCATAATCACTGTTGTTGTTGCTTTTATTATCATAATCATTGTTGTTGTTGCTGTTATTATTATAATCATTGTTGTTGTTACTGTTATTATTATAATCATTGTTGTTGTTGCTGTTATTGTCATAATCATTGTTGTTGTTGCTGTTGTTATTATAATCATTGTTGTTGTTGTTGTTGTTGTTGTTGTTGTTATTATCATGACCATTGTTGTTGTTGCTATTATTATAATCATTGTTGTTGTTGCTGTTACTATAATCATTGTTGTTGTTGTTGTTGTTGTTGTTGTTGTTGTTGTTGTTATAGTCATTGTTGTTGTTGTTGTTATTATCATAATCATTGTTGTTGTTGTTGCTGTTATTATTATAATCATTATTGTTGTTGCTGTTATTATTATAATCATTGTTGTTGTTGCTGTTATTATCATAATCATTGTTGTTGTTGCTGTTATTATTATAATCATTGTTTTTGTTGCTGTTGTTATTATAATCATTTTTGTTGTTGCTGTTATTATCATAATCACTGTTGTTGTTGCTTTTATTATCATAATCATTGTTGTTGTTGCTGTTATTATTATAATCATTGTTGTTGTTGCTGTTATTATTATAATCATTGTTGTTGTTGCTGTTATTGTCATAATCATTGTTGTTGTTGCTGTTATTATTAAAATCATTGTTGTTGCTGTTATTATTATAATCATTGTTTTTGTTGCTGTTATTATCATAATCATTGTTGCTGTTATTATTATAATCATTGTTGTTGTTGTTGTTATTATTATAGTCATTGTTTTTGTTGCTGTTATTATCATAATCATTGTTGTTGCTGTTATTATTATAATCATTGTTTTTGTTGCTGTTATTATCATAATCATTGTTGTTGCTGTTATTATTATAATCATTGTTTTTGTTGCTGTTATTATCATAATCATTGTTGCTGTTGCTGTTATTATTATAATCATTGTTGTTGTTGCTGTTATTATTATAGTCATCGTTGTTGTTGCTGTTATTATCATAATCATTGTTGTTGTTGCTGTTGTTATTATAATCATTGTTGTTGTTGCTGTTATTATCATAATCATTGTTGTTGTTGCTGTTATTATTATAATCATTGTTGTTGTTGCTGTTATTATCATAATCATTGTTGTTGTTGCTGTTGTTATTATAATCATTGTTGTTCCTGTTATTATCATTATCATTGTTGATGTTGCTGTTATTATTATAATCATTGTTGTTGTTATTATTATAATCATTTTATTGTTAATGTTATTATCATGATCATTGTTGTTGTTGCTGCTATTATCATAATCATTGTTGTTGTTGTTGCTGTTATTATTATAATCATTATTGTTGTTGCTGTTATTATCATAATCATTGTTGTTGTTGTTGCTGTTGTTATCATAATCATTGTTGTTGTTGCTGTTATTATTATAATCATTGTTGTTTTTGCTGTCATTATCATAATCATTGTTGTTGTTGCTGTTATTATCATAACCATTGTTGGTGTTGCTGTTATTATCATAACCATTGTTGTTGTTGCTATTATTATAATCATTGTTGTTGTTGCTGTTACTATAATCATTGTTGTTGTTGTTGTTGTTGTTATAGTCATTGTTGTTGTTGTTGTTGTTGTTATCATAATCATTGTTGTTGTTGTTGCTGTTATTATTATAATCATTATTGTTGTTGCTGTTATTATTATAATCATTGTTGTTGTTGCTGTTATTATCATAATCATTGTTGTTGTTGCTGTTATTATTATAATCATTGTTTTTGTTGCTGTTGTTATTATAATCATTTTTGTTGTTGCTGTTATTATCATAATCACTATTGTTGTTGCTTTTATTATCATAATCATTGTTGTTGTTGCTGTTATTATTATAATCATTGTTGTTGCTGTTATTATTATAATCATTGTTGTTGTTGCTGTTGTTGTCATAATCATTGTTGTTGTTGCTGTTGTTATTATAATCATTGTTGTTGTTGTTGTTGTTATTATCATAATCATTGCTGTTGTTGCTGTTATTATCATAATCATTGTTGTTGTTGCTTTTATTATTATAATCATTGTTGTTTTTGCTGTTATTATCATAATCATTGTTGCTGTTGCTGTTATTATCATAATTATTGTTGTTGATGCTCTTGTTATTATAATCATTGCTGTTGTTGCTGTCATTATCATAATCATTGTTGTTGTTGCTGTTATTATCATAATCCTTGTTGTTGTTGCTGTTATTATTATAATCATTGTTGTTGTTGCTGTTATTATCATAATCATTGTTGTTGTTGCTGTTGTTATTATAATCATTGTTGTTCCTGTTATTATCATTATCATTGTTGATGTTGCTGTTATTATTATAATCATTGTTGTTGTTGTTATTATTATAATCATTTTTGTTGTTGATGTTATTATCATGATCATTGTTGTTGTTGCTGCTATTATCATAATCATTGTTGTTGTTGTTGCTGTTATTATTATAATCATTATTGTTGTTGCTGTTATTATCATAATCATTGTTGTTGTTGCTGTTGTTATCATAATCATTGTTGTTGTTGCTGTTATTATCATAATCATTGTTGTTGTTATTATCATAATCATTGCTGTTGTTGCTGTTATTATCATAAGCATTGTTGTTTTTGCTGTTATTATCATAATCATTGTTGTTGTTGCTGTTATTATTATAATCATTGTTGTTGTTGCTGTTATTATCATAATCATTGTTGCTGTTGCTGTTATTATCATAATCATTGTTGTTGTTGCTGTTGTTATTATAATCATTGTTGTTGTTGCTGTTATTATCATAATCATTGTTGTTGTTGCTGTTATTATTATAATCATTGTTTTTGTTGCTGTTGTTATTATAACCATTTTTGTTGTTGCTGCTTTGTCATAATCATTGTTGTTGTTGCTGTTGTTATTATAGTCATTGTTGTTGTTGCTGTTGTTATTATTATAATCATTGTTGTTGTTGTTGTTGTTGTTGTTGTTATTATCATAACCATTGCTGTTGTTGCTGTTATTATCATAATCATTGTTGTTGTTGCTGTTATTATTATAATCATTGTTGTTGTTGCTGTTATTATCATAATCATTGTTGCTGTTGCTGTTATTATCATAATTATTGTTGTTGATGCTGTTGTTATTATAATCATTGCTGTTGTTGCTGTCATTATCATAATCATTGTTGTTGTTGCTGTTATTATCATAACCATTGTTGGTGTTGCTGTTATTATCATAACCATTGTTGTTGTTGCTATTATTATAATCATTGTTGTTGTTGCTGTTACTATAATCATTGTTGTTGTTGTTGTTGTTGTTGTTGTTGTTGTTGTTATAGTCATTGTTGTTGTTGTTGTTATTATTATTATAGTCATTGTTGTTGTTGCTGTTGTTATTATAGTCATTGTTTTGTTGCTGTTATTATTATAATCATTGTTGTTGTAGCTGTTATTATCATAATCATTGTTGTTGTTGCTGTTGTTATTATAGTCATTGTTGTTGTTGCTGTTATATTCATAATCATTGTTGTTGTTATTATCATAATCATTGCTGTTGTTGCTGTTATTATCATAAGCATTGTTGTTTTTGCTGTTATTATCATAATCATTGTTGTTGTTGCTGTTATTATTATAATCATTGTTGTTGTTGCTGTTACTATCATAATCATTGTTGCTGTTGCTGTTATTATCATAATCATTGTTGTTGTTGCTGTTGTTATTATAATCATTGTTGTTGTTGCTGTTATTATCATAATCATTGTTGTTGTTGCTGTTATTATTATAATCATTGTTTTTGTTGCTGTTGTTATTATAATCATTTTTCTTGTTGCTGTTATTATCATAATCACTGTTGTTGTTGCTTTTATTATCATAATCATTGTTGTTGTTGCTGTTATTATTATAATCATTGTTGTTGTTGCTGTTATTATTATAATCATTGTTGTTGTTGCTGTTATTATCATAATCATTGTTGCTGTTGCTGTTATTATCATAATCATTGTTGTTGTTGCTGTTGTTAGTATAATCATTGTTGTTGTTGCTGTTATTATCATAATCATTGTTGTTGTTGCTGTTATTATTATAATCATTGTTTTTGTTGCTGTTGTTATTATAACCATTTTTGTTGTTGCTGTTATTATCATAATCACAGTTGTTGTTGCTTTTATTATCATAATCATTGTTGTTGTTGCTGTTATTATTATAATCATTGTTGTTGTTGTTGTTATTATTATAATCATTGTTGTTGTTGCTGTTATTGTCATAATCATTGTTGTTGTTGCTGTTGTTATTATAGTCATTGTTGTTGTTGCTGTTGTTATTATTATAATCATTGTTGTTGTTGTTGTTGTTGTTGTTATTATCATAATCATTGCTGTTGTTGCTGTTATTATCATAATCATTGTTGTTGTTGCTGTTATTATTATAATCATTGTTGTTTTTGCTGTTATTATCATAATCATTGTTGCTGTTGATGTTATTATCATAATTATTGTTGTTGATGCTGTTGTTATTATAATCATTGCTGTTGTTGCTGTCATTATCATAATCATTGTTGGTGTTGCTGTTATTATCATAACCATTGTTGTTGTTGCTATTATTATAATCATTGTTGTTGTTGCTGTTACTATAATCATTGTTGTTGTTGTTGTTGTTGTTATAGTCATTGTTGTTGTTGTTATTATTATCATAGTCATTGTTGTTGTTGCTGTTGTTATTATAGTCATTGTTTTTGTTGCTGTTATTATTATAATCATTGTTGTTGTAGCTGTTATTATCATAATCATTGTTGTTGTTGCTGTTGTTATTATAGTCATTGTTGTTGTTGCTGTTATTATCATAATAATTGTTGTTGTTATTATCATAATCATTGCTGTTGTTGCTGTTATTATCATAAGCATTGTTGTTTTTGCTGTTATTATAATAATCATTGTTGTTGTTGCTGTTATTATTATAATCATTGTTGTTGTTGCTGTTACTATCATAATCATTGTTGCTGTTGCTGTTATTATCATAATCATTGTTGTTGTTGCTGTTGTTATTATAATCATTGTTGTTGTTGCTGTTATTATCATAATCATTGTTGTTGTTGCTGTTATTATTATAATCATTGTTTTTGTTGCTGTTGTTATTATAATCATTTTTGTTGTTGCTGTTATTATCATAATCACTGTTGTTGTTGCTTTTATTATCATAATCATTGTTGTTGTTGCTGTTATTATTATAATCATTGTTGTTGTTGCTGTTATTATTATAATCATTGTTGTTGTTGCTGTTATTATCATAATCATTGTTGTTGTTATTATAATCATTGTTGTTGTTGCTGTCATTATCATAATCATTGTTGTTGTTGCTGTTATTATCATAATCCTTGTTGTTGTTGCTGTTATTATTATAATCATTGTTGTTGTTGCTGTTATTATCATAATCATTGTTGTTGTTGCTGTTGTTATTATAATCATTTTTGTTTTTGCTGCTATTATTATAATAATTGTTGTTGTTGTTATTACTATAATCATTGTTGTTGTTGATGTTATTATCATAATTATTGGTGTTGTTGCTGTTATTATTATAATCATTTTTGTTGTTGCTGTTATTATTATAATCGTTGTTGTTGCTGTTATTATCATAATCATTGTTGCTGTTATTATTATAATAATTTTTGTTGTTGTTGTTATTATTATAGTCATTGTTTTTGTTGCTGTTATTATTATAAGCATTGTTGTTGTTGCTGTTATTATTATAATCATTGTTGTTGCTGATATTATTATAATCATTGTTTCTGTTGCTGTTATTATCATAAACATTGTTGTTGCTGTTATTATTATAATCATTGTTTTTGTTGCTGTTATTATCATAATCATTGTTGCTGTTGCTGTTATTATTATAATCATTGTTGTTTTTGCTGTTATTATCATAATCATTGTTGTTGTTGCTGTTATTATTATAATCATTGTTGTTGTTGCTGTTATTATCATAATCACTACTGTTGTTGCTGTTATTATCATAATCATTGTTGTTGTTGCTGTTATTATAATAATTGGTGTTGTTGCTGTTATTATCATAATCATCGCTGTTGTTGCTGTTATTATCATAATCATTGTTGTTGTTGTTGGTATTATAATCATTGTTGTTTTTAGTGTTATTATTATAACCATTGCTGTTGTTGCTGTTATTATTATAATCATTGCTGTTATTGCTGTTATTATTATAATCATTGCTGTTGTTGCTGTTATTATCATAATCATTGTTGCTGTTCCTGTTATTATCATAACCATTTGCTGTTGTTGCTGTTATTATCATAATCATTGCTGTTGTTGCTGTTATTATCATAATCATTGCTGTTGTTGCTGTTATTATCATAATCATTGTTGCTGTTGCTGTTATTATCATAATCATTGTTGTTGTTGCTGTTATTATTATAGTCATTGTTGTTGTTGCTGTTAATCATTGTTGTTGTTGCTGTTATTATTATAGTCATCGTTGTTGTTGCTGTTATTATAATCATTGTTGTTGTTGCTGTTATTATTATAATCATTGTTGTTGTTGCTGTTATTATCATAATCATTGTTGTTGTTGCTGTTGTTATTATAATCATTGTTGTTGTTGTTGTTATCATAATCATTGTTGTTGTTGTTGCTGTTGTTATCATAATCATTGTTGTTGTTGCTGTTATTATTATAATCATTGTTATTGTTGCTGTTATTATCATAATCATTGTTGTTGTCGCTGTTATTATTATAATCATTGTTGTTGTTGCTGTTATTATTATAATCATTGTTGTTGCTGTTATTATTATAATCATGCTGTTGTTGCTGTTATTATCATAATCATTGTTGTTGTTGCTGTTATTATAATAATTGGTGTTGATGCTGTTATTATCATAATCATTGCTGTTGTTGCTGTTATTATCATAATCATTGTTGTTGTTGCTGTTATTATAATCATTGTTGTTTTTACTGTTATTATTATAATCATTGTTGTTGTTGCTGTTATTATCATAGTCATTGTTGTTGTTGCTGTTATTATTATAATCATTGTTTTTGTTGCTGTTATTGTCATAATCATTGTTGTTGTTGCTGTTATTATAATCATTGTTGTTGTTGCTGTTATTATTATAATCATTGTTGTTGTTGCTGTTATTATCATAATCATTGTTGTTGTTGCTGTTATTATCATAATCATTGTTTTTGTTGCTGTTGTTATTATAATCATTGTTTTTGTTGCTGTTGTTATTATAATCATTTTTGTTGTTGCTGTTATTATCATAATCATTGTTGTTGTTGTTATTATTATAATCATTGTTGTTGTTGCTGTTATTATTATAATCATTGTTGTTGTTGCTGTTATTGTCATAATCATTGTTGTTGTTGCTGTTATTATTAAAATCATTGTTGTTGCTGTTATTATTATAATCATTGTTTTTGTTGCTGTTATTATCATAATCATTGTTGCTGTTATTATTATAATCATTGTTGTTGTTGTTGTTATTATTATAGTCATTGTTTTTGTTGCTGTTATTATCATAATCATTGTTGTTGCTGTTATTATTATAATCATTGTTTTTGTTGCTGTTATTATCATAATCATTGTTGTTGCTGTTATTATTATAATCATTGTTTTTGTTGCTGTTATTATCATAATCATTGTTGCTGTTGCTGTTATTATTATAATCATTGTTGTTGTTGCTGTTATTATTATAGTCATCGTTGTTGTTGCTGTTATTATCATAATCATTGTTGTTGTTGCTGTTGTTATTATAATCATTGTTGTTGTTGCTGTTATTATCATAATCATTGTTGTTGTTGCTGTTGTTATTATAATCATTGTTGTTCCTGTTATTATCATTATCATTGTTGATGTTGCTGTTATTATTATAATCATTGTTGTTGTTATTATTATAATCATTTTATTGTTAATGTTATTATCATGATCATTGTTGTTGTTGCTGCTATTATCATAATCATTGTTGTTGTTGTTGCTGTTATTATTATAATCATTATTGTTGTTGCTGTTATTATCATAATCATTGTTGTTGTTGTTGCTGTTGTTATCATAATCATTGTTGTTGTTGCTGTTATTATTATAATCATTGTTGTTTTTGCTGTCATTATCATAATCATTGTTGTTGTTGCTGTTATTATCATAACCATTGTTGGTGTTGCTGTTATTATCATAACCATTGTTGTTGTTGCTATTATTATAATCATTGTTGTTGTTGCTGTTACTATAATCATTGTTGTTGTTGTTGTTGTTGTTATAGTCATTGTTGTTGTTGTTGTTGTTATCATAATCATTGTTGTTGTTGCTGTTATTATTATAATCATTATTGTTGTTGCTGTTATTATTATAATCATTGTTGTTGTTGCTGTTATTATCATAATCATTGTTGTTGTTGCTGTTATTATTATAATCATTGTTTTTGTTGCTGTTGTTATTATAATCATTTTTGTTGTTGCTGTTATTATCATAATCACTATTGTTGTTGCTTTTATTATCATAATCATTGTTGTTGTTGCTGTTATTATTATAATCATTGTTGTTGCTGTTATTATTATAATCATTGTTGTTGTTGCTGTTGTTGTCATAATCATTGTTGTTGTTGCTGTTGTTATTATAATCATTGTTGTTGTTGTTGTTGTTGTTGTTATTATCATAATCATTGCTGTTGTTGCTGTTATTATCATAATCATTGTTGTTGTTGCTTTTATTATTATAATCATTGTTGTTTTTGCTGTTATTATCATAATCATTGTTGCTGTTGCTGTTATTATCATAATTATTGTTGTTGATGCTCTTGTTATTATAATCATTGCTGTTGTTGCTGTCATTATCATAATCATTGTTGTTGTTGTTGCTGTTATTATCATAATCATTATTGTTGTTGCTGTTATTATCATAATCATTGTTGTTGTTGTTGCTGTTGTTATCATAATCATTGTTGTTGTTGCTGTTATTATCATAATCATTGTTGTTGTTATTATCATAATCATTGCTGTTGTTGCTGTTATTATCATAAGCATTGTTGTTTTTGCTGTTATTATCATAATCATTGTTGTTGTTGCTGTTATTATTATAATCATTGTTGTTGTTGCTGTTATTATCATAATCATTGTTGCTGTTGCTGTTATTATCATAATCATTGTTGTTGTTGCTGTTGTTATTATAATCATTGTTGTTGTTGCTGTTATTATCATAATCATTGTTGTTGTTGCTGTTATTATTATAATCATTGTTTTTGTTGCTGTTGTTATTATAACCATTTTTGTTGTTGCTGCTTTGTCATAATCATTGTTGTTGTTGCTGTTGTTATTATAGTCATTGTTGTTGTTGCTGTTGTTATTATTATAATCATTGTTGTTGTTGTTGTTGTTGTTGTTATTATCATAACCATTGCTGTTGTTGCTGTTATTATCATAATCATTGTTGTTGTTGCTGTTATTATTATAATCATTGTTGTTGTTGCTGTTATTATCATAATCATTGTTGCTGTTGCTGTTATTATCATAATTATTGTTGTTGATGCTGTTGTTATTATAATCATTGCTGTTGTTGCTGTCATTATCATAATCATTGTTGTTGTTGCTGTTATTATCATAACCATTGTTGGTGTTGCTGTTATTATCATAACCATTGTTGTTGTTGCTATTATTATAATCATTGTTGTTGTTGCTGTTACTATAATCATTGTTGTTGTTGTTGTTGTTGTTGTTGTTATAGTCATTGTTGTTGTTGTTGTTATTATTATTATAGTCATTGTTGTTGTTGCTGTTGTTATTATAGTCATTGTTTTGTTGCTGTTATTATTATAATCATTGTTGTTGTAGCTGTTATTATCATAATCATTGTTGTTGTTGCTGTTGTTATTATAGTCATTGTTGTTGTTGCTGTTATATTCATAATCATTGTTGTTGTTATTATCATAATCATTGCTGTTGTTGCTGTTATTATCATAAGCATTGTTGTTTTTGCTGTTATTATCATAATCATTGTTGTTGTTGCTGTTATTATTATAATCATTGTTGTTGTTGCTGTTACTATCATAATCATTGTTGCTGTTGCTGTTATTATCATAATCATTGTTGTTGTTGCTGTTGTTATTATAATCATTGTTGTTGTTGCTGTTATTATCATAATCATTGTTGTTGTTGCTGTTATTATTATAATCATTGTTTTTGTTGCTGTTGTTATTATAATCATTTTTCTTGTTGCTGTTATTATCATAATCACTGTTGTTGTTGCTTTTATTATCATAATCATTGTTGTTGTTTCTGTTATTATTATAATCATTGTTGTTGTTGCTGTTATTATTATAATCATTGTTGTTGTTGCTGTTATTATCATAATCATTGTTGCTGTTGCTGTTATTATCATAATCATTGTTGTTGTTGCTGTTGTTAGTATAATCATTGTTGTTGTTGCTGTTATTATCATAATCATTGTTGTTGTTGCTGTTATTATTATAATCATTGTTTTTGTTGCTGTTGTTATTATAACCATTTTTGTTGTTGCTGTTATTATCATAATCACTGTTGTTGTTGCTTTTATTATCATAATCATTGTTGTTGTTGCTGTTATTATTATAATCATTGTTGTTGTTGCTGTTATTATTATAATCATTGTTGTTGTTGCTGTTATTGTCATAATCATTGTTGTTGTTGCTGTTGTTATTATAGTCATTGTTGTTGTTGCTGTTGTTATTATTATAATCATTGTTGTTGTTGTTGTTGTTGTTGTTGTTATTATCATAATCATTGCTGTTGTTGCTGTTATTATCATAATCATTGTTGTTGTTGCTGTTATTATTATAATCATTGTTGTTTTTGCTGTTATTATCATAATCATTGTTGCTGTTGATGTTATTATCATAATTATTGTTGTTGATGCTGTTGTTATTATAATCATTGCTGTTGTTGCTGTCATTATCATAATCATTGTTGTTGTTGCTGTTATTATCATAACCATTGTTGGTGTTGCTGTTATTATCATAACCATTGTTGTTGTTGCTATTATTATAATCATTGTTGTTGTTGCTGTTACTATAATCATTGTTGTTGTTGTTGTTGTTGTTGTTATAGTCATTGTTGTTGTTGTTATTATTATCATAGTCATTGTTGTTGTTGCTGTTGTTATTATAGTCATTGTTTTTGTTGCTGTTATTATTATAATCATTGTTGTTGTAGCTGTTATTATCATAATCATTGTTGTTGTTGCTGTTGTTATTATAGTCATTGTTGTTGTTGCTGTTATTATCATAATAATTGTTGTTGTTATTATCATAATCATTGCTGTTGTTGCTGTTATTATCATAAGCATTGTTGTTTTTGCTGTTATTATAATAATCATTGTTGTTGTTGCTGTTATTATTATAATCATTGTTGTTGTTGCTGTTACTATCATAATCATTGTTGCTGTTGCTGTTATTATCATAATCATTGTTGTTGTTGCTGTTGTTATTATAATCATTGTTGTTGTTGCTGTTATTATCATAATCATTGTTGTTGTTGCTGTTATTATTATAATCATTGTTTTTGTTGCTGTTGTTATTATAATCATTTTTGTTGTTGCTGTTATTATCATAATCACTGTTGTTGTTGCTTTTATTATCATAATCATTGTTGTTGTTGCTGTTATTATTATAATCATTGTTGTTGTTGCTGTTATTATTATAATCATTGTTGTTGTTGCTGTTATTATCATAATCATTGTTGTTGTTATTATAATCATTGTTGTTGTTGCTGTCATTATCATAATCATTGTTGTTGTTGCTGTTATTATCATAATCCTTGTTGTTGTTGCTGTTATTATTATAATCATTGTTGTTGTTGCTGTTATTATCATAATCATTGTTGTTGTTGCTGTTGTTATTATAATCATTTTTGTTTTTGCTGCTATTATTATAATAATTGTTGTTGTTGTTATTACTATAATCATTGTTGTTGTTGATGTTATTATCATAATTATTGGTGTTGTTGCTGTTATTATTATAATCATTTTTGTTGTTGCTGTTATTATTATAATCGTTGTTGTTGCTGTTATTATCATAATCATTGTTGCTGTTATTATTATAATAATTTTTGTTTTTGTTGTTATTATTATAGTCATTGTTTTTGTTGCTGTTATTATTATAAGCATTGTTGTTGTTGCTGTTATTATTATAATCATTGTTGTTGCTGATATTATTATAATCATTGTTTCTGTTGCTGTTATTATCATAAACATTGTTGTTGCTGTTATTATTATAATCATTGTTTTTGTTGCTGTTATTATCATAATCATTGTTGCTGTTGCTGTTATTATTATAATCATTGTTGTTTTTGCTGTTATTATCATAATCATTGTTGTTGTTGCTGTTATTATTATAATCATTGTTGTTGTTGCTGTTATTATCATAATCACTACTGTTGTTGCTGTTATTATCATAATCATTGTTGTTGTTGCTGTTATTATAATAATTGGTGTTGTTGCTGTTATTATCATAATCATCGCTGTTGTTGCTGTTATTATCATAATCATTGTTGTTGTTGTTGGTATTATAATCATTGTTGTTTTTAGTGTTATTATTATAACCATTGCTGTTGTTGCTGTTATTATTATAATCATTGCTGTTATTGCTGTTATTATTATAATCATTGCTGTTGTTGCTGTTATTATCATAATCATTGTTGCTGTTCCTGTTATTATCATAACCATTTGCTGTTGTTGCTGTTATTATCATAATCATTGCTGTTGTTGCTGTTATTATCATAATCATTGCTGTTGTTGCTGTTATTATCATAATCATTGTTGCTGTTGCTGTTATTATCATAATCATTGTTGTTGTTGCTGTTATTATTATAGTCATTGTTGTTGTTGCTGTTAATCATTGTTGTTGTTGCTGTTATTATCATAAGCATTGTTGTTTTTGCTGTTATTATCATAATCATTGTTGTTGTTGCTGTTATTATTATAATCATTGTTGTTGTTGCTGTTATTATCATAATCATTGTTGCTGTTGCTGTTATTATCATAATCATTGTTGTTGTTGCTGTTGTTATTATAATCATTGTTGTTGTTGCTGTTATTATCATAATCATTGTTGTTGTTGCTGTTATTATTATAATCATTGTTTTTGTTGCTGTTGTTATTATAACCATTTTTGTTGTTGCTGCTTTGTCATAATCATTGTTGTTGTTGCTGTTGTTATTATAGTCATTGTTGTTGTTGCTGTTGTTATTATTATAATCATTGTTGTTGTTGTTGTTGTTGTTGTTGTTATTATCATAACCATTGCTGTTGTTGCTGTTATTATCATAATCATTGTTGTTGTTGCTGTTATTATTATAATCATTGTTGTTGTTGCTGTTATTATCATAATCATTGTTGCTGTTGCTGTTATTATCATAATTATTGTTGTTGATGCTGTTGTTATTATAATCATTGCTGTTGTTGCTGTCATTATCATAATCATTGTTGTTGTTGCTGTTATTATCATAACCATTGTTGGTGTTGCTGTTATTATCATAACCATTGTTGTTGTTGCTATTATTATAATCATTGTTGTTGTTGCTGTTACTATAATCATTGTTGTTGTTGTTGTTGTTGTTGTTGTTGTTGTTATAGTCATTGTTGTTGTTGTTATTATTATTATAGTCATTGTTGTTGTTGCTGTTGTTATTATAGTCATTGTTTTGTTGCTGTTATTATTATAATCATTGTTGTTGTAGCTGTTATTATCATAATCATTGTTGTTGTTGCTGTTGTTATTATAGTCATTGTTGTTGTTGCTGTTATATTCATAATCATTGTTGTTGTTATTATCATAATCATTGCTGTTGTTGCTGTTATTATCATAAGCATTGTTGTTTTTGCTGTTATTATCATAATCATTGTTGTTGTTGCTGTTATTATTATAATCATTGTTGTTGTTGCTGTTACTATCATAATCATTGTTGCTGTTGCTGTTATTATCATAATCATTGTTGTTGTTGCTGTTGTTATTATAATCATTGTTGTTGTTGCTGTTATTATCATAATCATTGTTGTTGTTGCTGTTATTATTATAATCATTGTTTTTGTTGCTGTTGTTATTATAATCATTTTTCTTGTTGCTGTTATTATCATAATCACTGTTGTTGTTGCTTTTATTATCATAATCATTGTTGTTGTTGCTGTTATTATTATAATCATTGTTGTTGTTGCTGTTATTATTATAATCATTGTTGTTGTTGCTGTTATTATCATAATCATTGTTGCTGTTGCTGTTATTATCATAATCATTGTTGTTGTTGCTGTTGTTAGTATAATCATTGTTGTTGTTGCTGTTATTATCATAATCATTGTTGTTGTTGCTGTTATTATTATAATCATTGTTTTTGTTGCTGTTGTTATTATAACCATTTTTGTTGTTGCTGTTATTATCATAATCACTGTTGTTGTTGCTTTTATTATCATAATCATTGTTGTTGTTGCTGTTATTATTATAATCATTGTTGTTGTTGCTGTTATTATTTTAATCATTGTTGTTGTTGCTGTTATTGTCATAATCATTGTTGTTGTTGCTGTTGTTATTATAGTCATTGTTGTTGTTGCTGTTGTTATTATTATAATCATTGTTGTTGTTGTTGTTGTTGTTATTATCATAATCATTGCTGTTGTTGCTGTTATTATCATAATCATTGTTGTTGTTGCTGTTATTATTATAATCATTGTTGTTTTTGCTGTTATTATCATAATCATTGTTGCTGTTGATGTTATTATCATAATTATTGTTGTTGATGCTGTTGTTATTATAATCATTGCTGTTGTTGCTGTCATTATCATAATCATTGTTGTTGTTGCTGTTATTATCATAACCATTGTTGGTGTTGCTGTTATTATCATAACCATTGTTGTTGTTGCTATTATTATAATCATTGTTGTTGTTGCTGTTACTATAATCATTGTTGTTGTTGTTGTTGTTGTTGTTATAGTCATTGTTGTTGTTGTTATTATTATCATAGTCATTGTTGTTGTTGCTGTTGTTATTATAGTCATTGTTTTTGTTGCTGTTATTATTATAATCATTGTTGTTGTAGCTGTTATTATCATAATCATTGTTGTTGTTGCTGTTGTTATTATAGTCATTGTTGTTGTTGCTGTTATTATCATAATAATTGTTGTTGTTATTATCATAATCATTGCTGTTGTTGCTGTTATTATCATAAGCATTGTTGTTTTTGCTGTTATTATAATAATCATTGTTGTTGTTGCTGTTATTATTATAATCATTGTTGTTGTTGCTGTTACTATCATAATCATTGTTGCTGTTGCTGTTATTATCATAATCATTGTTGTTGTTGCTGTTGTTATTATAATCATTGTTGTTGTTGCTGTTATTATCATAATCATTGTTGTTGTTGCTGTTATTATTATAATCATTGTTTTTGTTGCTGTTGTTATTATAATCATTTTTGTTGTTGCTGTTATTATCATAATCACTGTTGTTGTTGCTTTTATTATCATAATCATTGTTGTTGTTGCTGTTATTATTATAATCATTGTTGTTGTTGCTGTTATTATCATAATCATTGTTGTTGTTATTATAATCATTGTTGTTGTTGCTGTCATTATCATAATCATTGTTGTTGTTGCTGTTATTATCATAATCCTTGTTGTTGTTGCTGTTATTATTATAATCATTGTTGTTGTTGCTGTTATTATCATAATCATTGTTGTTGTTGCTGTTGTTATTATAATCATTTTTGTTTTTGCTGCTATTATTATAATAATTGTTGTTGTTGTTATTACTATAATCATTGTTGTTGTTGATGTTATTATCATAATTATTGGTGTTGTTGCTGTTATTATTATAATCATTTTTGTTGTTGCTGTTATTATTATAATCGTTGTTGTTGCTGTTATTATCATAATCATTGTTGCTGTTATTATTATAATAATTTTTGTTGTTGTTGTTATTATTATAGTCATTGTTTTTGTTGCTGTTATTATTATAAGCATTGTTGTTGTTGCTGTTATTATTATAATCATTGTTGTTGCTGATATTATTATAATCATTGTTTCTGTTGCTGTTATTATCATAAACATTGTTGTTGCTGTTATTATTATAATCATTGTTTTTGTTGCTGTTATTATCATAATCATTGTTGCTGTTGCTGTTATTATTATAATCATTGTTGTTTTTGCTGTTATTATCATAATCATTGTTGTTGTTGCTGTTATTATTATAATCATTGTTGTTGTTGCTGTTATTATCATAATCACTACTGTTGTTGCTGTTATTATCATAATCATTGTTGTTGTTGCTGTTATTATAATAATTGGTGTTGTTGCTGTTATTATCATAATCATCGCTGTTGTTGCTGTTATTATCATAATCATTGTTGTTGTTGTTGGTATTATAATCATTGTTGTTTTTAGTGTTATTATTATAACCATTGCTGTTGTTGCTGTTATTATTATAATCATTGCTGTTATTGCTGTTATTATTATAATCATTGCTGTTGTTGCTGTTATTATCATAATCATTGTTGCTGTTCCTGTTATTATCATAACCATTTGCTGTTGTTGCTGTTATTATCATAATCATTGCTGTTGTTGCTGTTATTATCATAATCATTGCTGTTGTTGCTCTTATTATCATAATCATTGTTGCTGTTGCTGTTATTATCATAATCATTGTTGTTGTTGCTGTTATTATTATAGTCATTGTTGTTGTTGCTGTTAATCATTGTTGTTGTTGCTGTTATTATTATAGTCATCGTTGTTGTTGCTGTTATTATAATCATTGTTGTTGTTGCTGTTATTATTATAGTCATTGTTGTTGTTGCTGTTATTATCATAATCATTGTTGTTGTTGCTGTTGTTATTATAATCATTGTTGTTGTTGTTGTTATCATAATCATTGTTGTTGTTGTTGCTGTTGTTATCATAATCATTGTTGTTGTTGCTGTTATTATTATAATCATTGTTATTGTTGCTGTTATTATTATAATCATTGTTGTTGTTGCTGTTATTGTCATAATCATTGTTGTTGTTGCTGTTGTTATTATAGTCATTGTTGTTGTTGCTGTTGTTATTATTATAATCATTGTTGTTGTTGTTGTTGTTGTTGTTGTTGTTGTTATTATCATAATCATTGCTGTTGTTGCTGTTATTATCATAATCATTGTTGTTGTTGCTGTTATTATTATAATCATTGTTGTTTTTGCTGTTATTATCATAATCATTGTTGCTGTTGATGTTATTATCATAATTATTGTTGTTGATGCTGTTGTTATTATAATCATTGCTGTTGTTGCTGTCATTATCATAATCATTGTTGTTGTTGCTGTTATTATCATAACCATTGTTGGTGTTGCTGTTATTATCATAACCATTGTTGTTGTTGCTATTATTATAATCATTGTTGTTGTTGCTGTTACTATAATCATTGTTGTTGTTGTTGTTGTTGTTGTTGTTATAGTCGTTGTTGTTGTTGTTATTATTATCATAGTCATTGTTGTTGTTGCTGTTGTTATTATAGTCATTGTTTTTGTTGCTGTTATTATTATAATCATTGTTGTTGTAGCTGTTATTATCATAATCATTGTTGTTGTTGCTGTTGTTATTATAGTCATTGTTGTTGTTGCTGTTATTATCATAATAATTGTTGTTGTTATTATCATAATCATTGCTGTTGTTGCTGTTATTATCATAAGCATTGTTGTTTTTGCTGTTATTATAATAATCATTGTTGTTGTTGCTGTTATTATTATAATCATTGTTGTTGTTGCTGTTACTATCATAATCATTGTTGCTGTTGCTGTTATTATCATAATCATTGTTGTTGTTGCTGTTGTTATTATAATCATTGTTGTTGTTGCTGTTATTATCATAATCATTGTTGTTGTTGCTGTTATTATTATAATCATTGTTTTTGTTGCTGTTGTTATTATAATCATTTTTGTTGTTGCTGTTATTATCATAATCACTGTTGTTGTTGCTTTTATTATCATAATCATTGTTGTTGTTGCTGTTATTATTATAATCATTGTTGTTGTTGCTGTTATTATTATAATCATTGTTGTTGTTGCTGTTATTATCATAATCATTGTTGTTGTTATTATAATCATTGTTGTTGTTGCTGTCATTATCATAATCATTGTTGTTGTTGCTGTTATTATCATAATCCTTGTTGTTGTTGCTGTTATTATTATAATCATTGTTGTTGTTGCTGTTATTATCATAATCATTGTTGTTGTTGCTGTTGTTATTATAATCATTTTTGTTTTTGCTGCTATTATTATAATAATTGTTGTTGTTGTTATTACTATAATCATTGTTGTTGTTGATGTTATTATCATAATTATTGGTGTTGTTGCTGTTATTATTATAATCATTTTTGTTGTTGCTGTTATTATTATAATCGTTGTTGTTGCTGTTATTATCATAATCATTGTTGCTGTTATTATTATAATAATTTTTGTTGTTGTTGTTATTATTATAGTCATTGTTTTTGTTGCTGTTATTATTATAAGCATTGTTGTTGTTGCTGTTATTATTATAATCATTGTTGTTGCTGATATTATTATAATCATTGTTTCTGTTGCTGTTATTATCATAAACATTGTTGTTGCTGTTATTATTATAATCATTGTTTTTGTTGCTGTTATTATCATAATCATTGTTGCTGTTGCTGTTATTATTATAATCATTGTTGTTTTTGCTGTTATTATCATAATCATTGTTGTTGTTGCTGTTATTATTATAATCATTGTTGTTGTTGCTGTTATTATCATAATCACTACTGTTGTTGCTGTTATTATCATAATCATTGTTGTTGTTGCTGTTATTATAATAATTGGTGTTGTTGCTGTTATTATCATAATCATCGCTGTTGTTGCTGTTATTATCATAATCATTGTTGTTGTTGTTGGTATTATAATCATTGTTGTTTTTAGTGTTATTATTATAACCATTGCTGTTGTTGCTGTTATTATTATAATCATTGCTGTTATTGCTGTTATTATTATAATCATTGCTGTTGTTGCTGTTATTATCATAATCATTGTTGCTGTTCCTGTTATTATCATAACCATTTGCTGTTGTTGCTGTTATTATCATAATCATTGCTGTTGTTGCTGTTATTATCATAATCATTGCTGTTGTTGCTCTTATTATCATAATCATTGTTGCTGTTGCTGTTATTATCATAATCATTGTTGTTGTTGCTGTTATTATTATAGTCATTGTTGTTGTTGCTGTTAATCATTGTTGTTGTTGCTGTTATTATTATAGTCATCGTTGTTGTTGCTGTTATTATAATCATTGTTGTTGTTGCTGTTATTATTATAGTCATTGTTGTTGTTGCTGTTATTATCATAATCATTGTTGTTGTTGCTGTTGTTATTATAATCATTGTTGTTGTTGTTGTTATCATAATCATTGTTGTTGTTGTTGCTGTTGTTATCATAATCATTGTTGTTGTTGCTGTTATTATTATAATCATTGTTATTGTTGCTGTTATTATTATAATCATTGTTGTTGTTGCTGTTATTGTCATAATCATTGTTGTTGTTGCTGTTGTTATTATAGTCATTGTTGTTGTTGCTGTTGTTATTATTATAATCATTGTTGTTGTTGTTGTTGTTGTTGTTGTTGTTGTTATTATCATAATCATTGCTGTTGTTGCTGTTATTATCATAATCATTGTTGTTGTTGCTGTTATTATTATAATCATTGTTGTTTTTGCTGTTATTATCATAATCATTGTTGCTGTTGATGTTATTATCATAATTATTGTTGTTGATGCTGTTGTTATTATAATCATTGCTGTTGTTGCTGTCATTATCATAATCATTGTTGTTGTTGCTGTTATTATCATAACCATTGTTGGTGTTGCTGTTATTATCATAACCATTGTTGTTGTTGCTATTATTATAATCATTGTTGTTGTTGCTGTTACTATAATCATTGTTGTTGTTGTTGTTGTTGTTGTTGTTATAGTCGTTGTTGTTGTTGTTATTATTATCATAGTCATTGTTGTTGTTGCTGTTGTTATTATAGTCATTGTTTTTGTTGCTGTTATTATTATAATCATTGTTGTTGTAGCTGTTATTATCATAATCATTGTTGTTGTTGCTGTTGTTATTATAGTCATTGTTGTTGTTGCTGTTATTATCATAATAATTGTTGTTGTTATTATCATAATCATTGCTGTTGTTGCTGTTATTATCATAAGCATTGTTGTTTTTGCTGTTATTATAATAATCATTGTTGTTGTTGCTGTTATTATTATAATCATTGTTGTTGTTGCTGTTACTATCATAATCATTGTTGCTGTTGCTGTTATTATCATAATCATTGTTGTTGTTGCTGTTGTTATTATAATCATTGTTGTTGTTGCTGTTATTATCATAATCATTGTTGTTGTTGCTGTTATTATTATAATCATTGTTTTTGTTGCTGTTGTTATTATAATCATTTTTGTTGTTGCTGTTATTATCATAATCACTGTTGTTGTTGCTTTTATTATCATAATCATTGTTGTTGTTGCTGTTATTATTATAATCATTGTTGTTGTTGCTGTTATTATTATAATCATTGTTGTTGTTGCTGTTATTATCATAATCATTGTTGTTGTTATTATAATCATTGTTGTTGTTGCTGTCATTATCATAATCATTGTTGTTGTTGCTGTTATTATCATAATCCTTGTTGTTGTTGCTGTTATTATTATAATCATTGTTGTTGTTGCTGTTATTATCATAATCATTGTTGTTGTTGCTGTTGTTATTATAATCATTTTTGTTTTTGCTGCTATTATTATAATAATTGTTGTTGTTGTTATTACTATAATCATTGTTGTTGTTGATGTTATTATCATAATTATTGGTGTTGTTGCTGTTATTATTATAATCATTTTTGTTGTTGCTGTTATTATTATAATCGTTGTTGTTGCTGTTATTATCATAATCATTGTTGCTGTTATTATTATAATAATTTTTGTTGTTGTTGTTATTATTATAGTCATTGTTTTTGTTGCTGTTATTATTATAAGCATTGTTGTTGTTGCTGTTATTATTATAATCATTGTTGTTGCTGATATTATTATAATCATTGTTTCTGTTGCTGTTATTATCATAAACATTGTTGTTGCTGTTATTATTATAATCATTGTTTTTGTTGCTGTTATTATCATAATCATTGTTGCTGTTGCTGTTATTATTATAATCATTGTTGTTTTTGCTGTTATTATCATAATCATTGTTGTTGTTGCTGTTATTATTATAATCATTGTTGTTGTTGCTGTTATTATCATAATCACTACTGTTGTTGCTGTTATTATCATAATCATTGTTGTTGTTGCTGTTATTATAATAATTGGTGTTGTTGCTGTTATTATCATAATCATCGCTGTTGTTGCTGTTATTATCATAATCATTGTTGTTGTTGTTGGTATTATAATCATTGTTGTTTTTAGTGTTATTATTATAACCATTGCTGTTGTTGCTGTTATTATTATAATCATTGCTGTTATTGCTGTTATTATTATAATCATTGCTGTTGTTGCTGTTATTATCATAATCATTGTTGCTGTTCCTGTTATTATCATAACCATTTGCTGTTGTTGCTGTTATTATCATAATCATTGCTGTTGTTGCTGTTATTATCATAATCATTGCTGTTGTTGCTGTTATTATCATAATCATTGTTGCTGTTGCTGTTATTATCATAATCATTGTTGTTGTTGCTGTTATTATTATAGTCATTGTTGTTGTTGCTGTTAATCATTGTTGTTGTTGCTGTTATTATTATAGTCATCGTTGTTGTTGCTGTTATTATAATCATTGTTGTTGTTGCTGTTATTATTATAGTCATTGTTGTTGTTGCTGTTATTATCATAATCATTGTTGTTGTTGCTGTTGTTATTATAATCATTGTTGTTGTTGTTGTTATCATAATCATTGTTGTTGTTGTTGCTGTTGTTATCATAATCATTGTTGTTGTTGCTGTTATTATTATAATCATTGTTATTGTTGCTGTTATTATCATAATCATTGTTGTTGTCGCTGTTATTATTATAATCATTGTTGTTGTTGCTGTTATTATTATAATCATTGTTGTTGCTGTTATTATTATAATCATGCTGTTGTTGCTGTTATTATCATAATCATTGTTGTTGTTGCTGTTATTATAATAATTGGTGTTGATGCTGTTATTATCATAATCATTGCTGTTGTTGCTGTTATTATCATAATCATTGTTGTTGTTGCTGTTATTATAATCATTGTTGTTTTTACTGTTATTATTATAATCATTGTTGTTGTTGCTGTTATTATCATAGTCATTGTTGTTGTTGCTGTTATTATTATAATCATTGTTTTTGTTGCTGTTATTGTCATAATCATTGTTGTTGTTGCTGTTATTATAATCATTGTTGTTGTTGCTGTTGTTATTATAATCATTGTTGTTGCTGTTATTATTATAATCATTGTTTTTGTTGCTGTTATTATCATATTCATTGTTGTTGCTGTTATTATTATAATCATTGTTGTTGTTGCTGTTATTATTATAGTCATTGTTGTTGCTGTTATTATCATAATCATTGTTGTTGTTGCTGTTGTTATTATAATCATTGTTGTTGCTGTTATTATCATAATCATTGTTGTTGTTGCTGTTATTATTATAATCATTGTTGTTGCTGTTATTATCATAATCATTGTTGTTGTTGCTGTTATTATTATAATCATTGTTGTTGTTATTATTATAATCATTGTTGTTGCTGTTATTATCATAGTCATTGTTGTTGTTGCTGTTATTATCATAATCATTGCTGTTGTTGCTGTTATTATAATCATTGTTGTTTTTACTGTTATTATTATAATCATTGTTGTTGTTGCTGTTATTATAATCATTGTTGTTTTTACTGTTATTATTATAATCATTGTTGTTGTTGCTGTTATTATCATAATCATTGTTGTTGTTGCTGTTGTTATTATAATCATTGTTTTTGTTGCTGTTATTATTATAAGCATTGTTGTTGTTGCTGTTATTATTATAATCATTGTTGTTGCTGATATTATTATAATCATTGTTTCTGTTGCTGTTATTATCATAAACATTGTTGTTGCTGTTATTATTATAATCATTGTTTTTGTTGCTGTTATTATCATAATCATTGTTGCTGTTGCTGTTATTATTATAATCATTGTTGTTTTTGCTGTTATTATCATAATCATTGTTGTTGTTGCTGTTATTATTATAATCATTGTTGTTGTTGCTGTTATTATCATAATCACTACTGTTGTTGCTGTTATTATCATAATCATTGTTGTTGTTGCTGTTATTATAATAATTGGTGTTGTTGCTGTTATTATCATAATCATCGCTGTTGTTGCTGTTATTATCATAATCATTGTTGTTGTTGTTGGTATTATAATCATTGTTGTTTTTAGTGTTATTATTATAACCATTGCTGTTGTTGCTGTTATTATTATAATCATTGCTGTTATTGCTGTTATTATTATAATCATTGCTGTTGTTGCTGTTATTATCATAATCATTGTTGCTGTTCCTGTTATTATCATAACCATTTGCTGTTGTTGCTGTTATTATCATAATCATTGCTGTTGTTGCTGTTATTAACATAATCATTGCTGTTGTTGCTGTTATTATCATAATCATTGTTGCTGTTGCTGTTATTATCATAATCATTGTTGTTGTTGCTGTTATTATTATAGTCATTGTTGTTGTTGCTGTTAATCATTGTTGTTGTTGCTGTTATTATTATAGTCATCGTTGTTGTTGCTGTTATTATAATCATTGTTGTTGTTGCTGTTATTAATATAGTCATTGTTGTTGATGCTGTTATTATCATAATCATTGTTGTTGTTGCTGTTGTTATTATAATCATTGTTGTTGTTGTTGTTATCATAATCATTGTTGTTGTTGTTGCTGTTGTTATCATAATCATTGTTGTTGTTGCTGTTATTATTATAATCATTGTTATTGTTGCTGTTATTATCATAATCATTGTTGTTGTCGCTGTTATTATTATAATCATTGTTGTTGTTGCTGTTATTATTATAATCATTGTTGTTGCTGTTATTATTATAATCATTGCTGTTGTTGCTGTTATTATCATAATCATTGTTGTTGTTGCTGTTATTATAATAATTGGTGTTGATGCTGTTATTATCATAATCATTGCTGTTGTTGCTGTTATTATCATAGTCATTGTTGTTGTTGCTGTTATTATTATAATCATTGTTTTTGTTGCTGTTATTGTCATAATCATTGTTGTTGTTGCTGTTATTATAATCATTGTTGTTGTTGCTGTTGTTATTATAATCATTGTTGTTGCTGTTATTATTATAATCATTGTTTTTGTTGCTGTTATTATCATATTCATTGTTGTTGCTGTTATTATTATAATCATTGTTGTTGTTGCTGTTATTATTATAGTCATTGTTGTTGCTGTTATTATCATAATCATTGTTGTTGTTGCTGTTGTTATTATAATCATTGTTGTTGCTGTTATTATCATAATCATTGTTGTTGTTGCTGTTATTATTATAATCATTGTTCTTGCTGTTATTATCATAATCATTGTTGTTGTTGCTGTTATTATTATAATCATTGTTGTTGTTATTATTATAATCATTGTTGTTGCTGTTATTATCATAGTCATTGTTGTTGTTGCTGTTATTATCATAATCATTGCTGTTGTTGCTGTTATTATAATCATTGTTGTTTTTACTGTTATTATTATAATCATTGTTGTTGTTGCTGTTATCATAATCATTGTTGTTTTTACTGTTATTATTATAATCATTGTTGTTGTTGCTGTTATTATCATAATCATTGTTGTTGTTGCTGTTGTTATTATAATCATTGTTTTTGTTGCTGTTATTGTCATAATCATTGTTGTTGTTGCCGTTATTATTATAATCATTGTTGTTTTTGCTGTTATTATCATAATCATTGTTGTTGTTGCTGTTATTATTATAATCATTGTTGTTGTTGCTGTTATTATAATAATTGGTGTTGATGCTGTTATTATCATAATCATTGCTGTTGTTGCTGTTAGTATCATAATCATTGTTGTTGTTGCTGTTATTATAATCATTGCTGTTTTTACTGTTATTATTATAATCATTGTTGTTGTTGCTGTTATTATCATAGTCATTGTTGTTGTTGCTGTTATTATTATAATCATTGTTTTTGTTGCTGTTATTGTCATAATCATTGTTGTTGTTGCTGTTATTATAATCATTGTTGTTGTTGCTGTTGTTATTATAATCATTGTTGTTGCTGTTATTATTATAATCATTGTTTTTGTTGCTGTTATTATCATATTCATTGTTGTTGCTGTTATTATTATAATCATTGTTGTTGTTGCTGTTATTATTATAGTCATTGTTGTTGCTGTTATTATCATAATCATTGTTGTTGTTGCTGTTGTTATTATAATCATTGTTGTTGCTGTTATTATCATAATCATTGTTGTTGTTGCTGTTATTATTATAATCATTGTTCTTGCTGTTATTATCATAATCATTGTTGTTGTTGCTGTTATTATTATAATCATTGTTGTTGTTATTATTATAATCATTGTTGTTGCTGTTATTATCATAGTCATTGTTGTTGTTGCTGTTATTATCATAATCATTGCTGTTGTTGCTGTTATTATAATCATTGTTGTTTTTACTGTTATTATTATAATCATTGTTGTTGTTGCTGTTATTATAATCATTGTTGTTTTTACTGTTATTATTATAATCATTGTTGTTGTTGCTGTTATTATCATAATCATTGTTGTTGTTGCTGTTGTTATTATAATCATTGTTTTTGTTGCTGTTATTGTCATAATCATTGTTGTTGTTGCCGTTATTATTATAATCATTGTTGTTTTTGCTGTTATTATCATAATCATTGTTGTTGTTGCTGTTATTATTATAATCATTGTTGTTGTTGCTGTTATTATCATAATCATTGCTGTTGTTGCTGTTATTATTTTAATCATTGTTGTTGTTGCTGTTATTATTATAATCATTGTTGTTGTTGCTGTTATTATTATAATCATTGTTGTTGTTGCTGTTGTTATTATAATCATTGTTGTTGCTGTTATTATTATAATCATTGTTGTTGTTGCTGTTATTATCATTTTCATTGTTGTTGCTGTTATTATTATAATAATTGTTGTTGTTGCTGTTATTATTATAGTCATTGTTGTTGCTGTTATTATCATAATCATTGTTGTTGTTGCTGTTGTTATTATAATCATTGTTGTTGCTGTTGTTATTATAATCATTGTTTTTGTTGCTGTTATTATCATAATCATTGTTGTTGTTGCTGTTATTATAATAATTGGTGTTGTTGCTGTTATTATCATAATCATTGCTGTTGTTGCTGTTATTATCATAATCATTGTTGTTGTTGCTGTTATTATAATCATTGTTGTTTTTACTGTTATTATTATAATCATTGTTGTTGTTGCTGTTATTATTATAATCATTGTTTTTGTTGCTGTTATTGTCATAATCATTGTTGTTGTTGCTGTTATTATAATCATTGTTGCTGTTGCTGTTATTATCATAGTCATTGTTGTTGTTGCTGTTATTATTATAATCATTGTTGTTGTTGTTGCTGTTATTATCATAATCATTGTTGTTGTTGCTGTTATTATTATAATCATTGTTGTTGTTGCTGTTATTATCATAATCATTGCTGTTGTTGCTGTTATTATTATAATCATTGTTGTTGTTGCTGTTATTATCATAATCATTGTTGCTGTTGCTGTTATTAACATCGTCGTGTCGT
>JAJHIY020001709.1:52500-68592 GCA_022114975.2 Lampris megalopsis | reverse complement strand
TTTCGTGTTCAGCTATTAAGCTTTGAAAATCCAAAACGGTCAAAATGACCGCCTTGGTCGTTCTAGCGAACAGCTATGATTACGCTATGGTGGTGGAGGGGAACTTTGGGAACATGTCACGTGTTTTGTGTGTAAAATGTCTGGAAAGCCACGGTGAAACTCCATTGTATAATATGAACGCAGATCTGGGGAATGTTTGCCTGTTCGGCCGGTCACGGTGAGGTGCAAGCGGATCACTGAGGCAGCCAGGTGCTGCGGCGTAGGCAGGAATCCCAGCGTGGGTGGGCGCAGACAGAATCAGGGGGGGCCGATCCCGACCAAGACCAACAATACTTAACAGGTTCTTGCTCTGTATCTTCTTATTACACACACACACTTTCAACCTCAGCCGAATGTTGTCTTCATAGAGACACAGACAGTTGCTATGAGGAGCTTGAGCTTCGCCCCATTTTCACTTTTACTTCCCCAGCTCAGGTCGCGGAACCCACATCACATCAGATATCAGTGTGCAGTTACATAAACTGTTGTGTAGTGACAACACAATATAGTGCTACGAAATGACATGCATAGCAGTTCTGAAACAAGGTGTTAACCAAAAGAGGCCGTTACAACTATACTTGCCTGAATGCACCACAGTTTAATCATACAAGCCTCATAGTTCCTCTTGAGACTCCACTGTGAACTAACGTTACCTGTATGGTGTTTACAATTTAGGAAACTCCGCAACCCAAGGCAGGGGACTAGCTAACGTTAACGTTAGAACATTTGAACTGCGCCGGAGCAGTGTTAGCCCAGAGTTTGTTGGGTTATCCCCCGAAAATCTATTGACATCTATAAAAAGGATGTCTCTAAATGAACGTTTTACTTAAATGTGTATTAGATGTAACATTACCTTGTGTGGTGGAGAAATTGTGGTGAATCCCGACCGATACAGCTCTGCCTAGACCTAGAAGACAGGATTGCGCCCCCAGTGGCCAGAAGACGGGATTGCGGCCCCAGTGGCAACTAATACGTGTCCATATACACGTATTTCGCTCTCGCAAAAACGTGTCCTCGGACACGTACGTATTGTGATGTAGTGTTGTTAGTTCAATAACGTGGTACATATGTGCTTCAAAAAATAATTTGAAGATAGCAAATTTAGCTACGACTCACATATTAAGAACATTCGCTTCGCTTTGCATCGCTCCGCCATCTTTGTTCAATATTTTTGACATTCTATTGCGTCACGACCATGGTCATGACAGACCTGGTAGGCTACAGGGCGCCCCTAGCGGCATCTGTGAGATACGTGTCAATGAGCACGTATAAGTGACTTGCAGACGCGTGTCCATAGACACGTAAAGAGGAGGCGACCGGTCTGCGTTATGGCCAGTCAACAGCGACCTCTGCGCACGGTCGGGATGGGGGGGGGGGCTTTAGAGCTCATCTTGTCCTGGGCACATAGCCCCCCCCCACACACATACACACACACACATACACAGTGTTTTGCATGAACGCATTGACTTCCAGGAGACTGAACGGCGCTCATGCGCCGTGTTTTACGGCACGTGGCATGCCAGCATGGCTCGTGCAACTGGCAGTCCGGACGCAGCTACCGGCGCTGCTGAGACCACTTCCTGTGGCTGCTTGAAGGAGTTCCTTGAACGAATCAGTACCGAGTCCACCCGACAAAGGTCACATTTTTATGCAAGTTGTGCCCGACGGGCCTGACAAAACCAAGTCCGAACATCAACCACAACCACATCAGCAAGGAATATCAAACGACACCAGCCAGTTGAAGCATCCAACCACCGGAGGAGCTCGTTTAAAATAAATAAATAAATAAATAAAAATGAAGAAATGCACATCAACTAGTTCACTTTTGGGGGACTGTGAACTTAGTTCAAATTTTAATATTGTGAGCTATCAAGGTGAACTAGTTCATTTTAATCTGGGAATTGGACTTTGAGCTAGCTCTTGTGAAGTGTAAACCTGCATAACACTACACACACACACACACACACACACACACACACACACACACACACGGCAAAAACTGTACCGAATAAACAGCAATATTGAAATAGGCAATAGACTAGTACGGTCTGAAATAGCAAATTAGCTTACTTTGATGATTACAGCGGGTCTTACAGACGACCCAACAGTTGTGTAGCGACCAGAGGGCAGTCCCTCCGACCGTTATGTGCTGGAGGAGCGCAATGGATTCTGGGACCGTTAACATTCGTGTTCAAATGGTTGTTTTAGACCATGTTTTGGTTATTGTTGTGTTGTTTGTTTGGGGGTTCGACTCGGGCCGGGTAGACGGCCATTTCACTGACTGACTGACTGACTGACTGCAGGGCCGTGACTAAGACTGATGTTTTTAATGGGCACCTCGGTGGGGGGTCATTGTTCGGCAGCCATTTTGGGGGAACTATAAAGGAGTACTCCCGGGGGCGTGCGGTATATGGGACAATTAGGAACGAGATGCCTGCCTCTTGCCTCCTTCTCGCTTCTCGATATATTTATATAAGTACATTTATGTCCATAAACATAGAGGTTTTCTTTTCCCCCCATGCAAAAGTACTCATGGCACTTCCATCGACGTCCATTGAAGCCCGGCGTCCGGACGGAACCCAAAATGATTCTGAAGTACCGAAAGAATCTTTGCTCTCGTTTAATAGAATCCAAAGGAGTTGAATCAAGTGCAACTGGACTTGGTATATATCCGTGAAGACGTTTCGCCTCTCATCCAAGAGGCTTCCTCAGTTGGTGCCTTTCTGACTAGACCAAGCTAGTCTGACTGGCTGGGGATGAGACTCAGATATTTATCCTCTTTGGAGTCGTTATCAGAGCTAGCGGTGTCCATGGCTCTTTGTGTTCCGATGTTTAGCAACACCCGTCGTTATCAGAAGTCGAAACTAACACCCCCAACGACCGTCGCTGCTTAACATCGCATATCGATACCTCTGATAACGATGGGCGTTGCTAAACATCGGAACACAAAGAGCCATGGACATCTATAGCTCCGATAACGACTCCAAAGAGGATAAATATCTGAGCCTCATCACCAGCCAGTCAGACTAGCTTGGTCTAGTCAGAAGGGACGAACTGAGGAAGCCTCTTGGATGAGAGGCGAAACTCCTTTGGATAACCATGACCTGGATGAATGAGAACATTCACAGACATGTTTAATAGAACCTGTCATTGGATCCCCCTGAAGAGTTCTATGGGCTGCGCTATCACAGACCAGATTACTGAAGTACCGCAGCGCGTTGAGATGGGTCAGACATTGTACACTCTTCATTCGCTCGGATACTGACTTGCATCATGAGTGACCAGTGATACACACATATTTTGTAAATAGAGTACTTGCCACATCCCCAGTGTTTCCACATTACTGCACCTTATTTCACATAGTTTTGTCCGTTTTTATTTTTCTTTTGTTTCGCACATACATTTTATATTCCGTGTTGGGAGGGTTACTTTTAAAATGTATTCCGCTACAGATTACAGAATACATGACATGAAATGTAATCTGTAACGTATTTCGTTAAAATACTCAATGTGAGTAACGTATTCTAAATACTTTGGATTACTTTAAAATGTTCTTACATTTTGTGTAACAGTATATGTAGCATTCACACAGTACTACTTACTTGAGTAGAATATTCTGTTTCTTCTATTGTATCAACTGGCTGAATGCATTTGAGTCACCCTAAATATATATTAACAAAGGCTAGAAGGGTATGCAGACACAAATGATCGATGATTTTTTATCTGGTAAAAAAAAGAAAGAAGAAGAAGAGAACTTCTCCATGTCCTTTTCTTTATCTCCATAGCTGTTAGAATGAAAAACCTTAGACAAAGGTGAAAATATAGCATACTGTTTTACTGACTTTACTGTTGAACTAATATTTAGCTGCCACTTTCACTGCATTTTGTGTCGCGATCCTCTTAAAATAAGAACGGCACCAAAGGAAGAAACAAAAAAAGTAATCCATTAATTACAAGAATGTAACTGTATTCTGAATACCATACATTTAAGTTGCAACCGTATTTGAATACAGTTACTCATAATTTGTATTTTAAATACGTAACGCCGTTACATGTATCCCGTTACTCCCCAGCACGGTTTACATTGTAATGTGTTATTCTTCTAAATGTTACCCATTCGAGTTAAAACCGGCCATTGCTGCACTTGCTCAAGGGCGGCCTCATTGGTAGCCATCGTTTCCCCTCTGTGGTCTTCTTAGAGACTAAACTCGCATCTAAATTCCGGAGACAGGACTCGTTCTGAGACAGGAGGTATTCTGCCAGCAGCCACGCTGTAATATAAGTCATATGTGCGCGGGGGTGGGGGTGGGGTGGGGGTGGAGGGGAAGGCTGTGAAAATATAATGGGGTGACCGAGGTGGTTTGTGAGAGAGTAAATATTTGTAAGTTGAGCGTTTGTTGGATTTCCCGGGACCTGAAGAGGGAGGGCAGCCATCCATGTCTCCGCCGCTCAGGACGCATGCACATGAGCGCGCATGAATACACACGCACATGCACACGCACACACACGCACACGCACACACCAAGTTCTGTCTTTTATAGTTCACAAACCTCAACACAGACTAGATTTATTTGTCCTATTTGGATCCAGTCACTCTGCTTACATTATTCCATCCATCCATCCGTTATCTTAACCGCTTACCCTGCTCTCAGGGTCGCGGGGATGCTGGAGCCTATCCCAGCAGTCATGGGGACACCCTGGACAGGCCCATCACAGGGCCGATGTCTACATCATTTATATGACGAATTTACATCGCAGGCCACAGATTTGGTACGGTCACACATCGGCGGTCACTGGTGGTCGGGTATGAGTGTCCTCCTTCTCTGTCCTTGTGGGTCTTCAGGTCGAGGCCAATGCTGGAGCCGCATATTTTGAGGCGATATGGGCAAGGGTGCGAAGAAGTTGTTGAGGATGTGTTTGGGCCTCTCTGGTAACTCGCTCCCTTCTGAGTCTGCGCTTCTTTTCAGCAGCACAGTGGAGGTCATGTTTGTAGGGCAGCCTGATCTCACCACGACCACGACCTCTTAACACTCACAATACATGGTGGTGGCATGCAATGTGTTAAATTTACGTGCCGGCACCATGGTAAAAAGTCAATTAGGATCCTTTGTCATGCTGGACACACGAATTCCCTGATTACATGACATTACAGTCATTTAGCCGACGCTTTTATCCGTTAGCAACTTACAATAAGTGCATTTAACGTAGGAAATCAGGAGAACTACTCGTCATCAGAGGTCATAAGTGCATCTAAACAAGCATCTAAGAGCAAAACCAGTGCTAAAGTAAAAGCGCAAGAAAGAGATTTTGTTTTTTTAAATGAGTGAATACAATAAGTGCTAAGAGCAAGTAACAGGGTACCAGTAGTTCTTGAAGAGGTGAGTTTTCCACCTGTGCCGTCAGTGGGGAGTTCATTCCACCACTGTGGGGCCAGGACAGAAAAGAGCCGTGACCGGGTCAATCGGCAGCAAGGGCCTCTGAGCGACGGGGCAACCAGGCGTCCCGAGGCAGCAGAGCGAAGTGGTCGGGCGGGGGTGTAGGGCTTGACCATGGCCTAAATACTCTCTGATTCAACAACATCATGCAATGAGCGGTGTGTAATATTTTCTAGTTAGCATTTTATTTTATTGTTATTTTTATTGTCATTTGACTGAATTAATTATAGTGCTTTAGTTACAGTTTCTTTGTTCTCTAAAAACCCTAACCCTAACCCAACTGTAACCCAGAATCAGGGAATTTGTGTGTCCAGCACGACAAAGGATCCTAATTGACTTTCGATTGGCATTGTTCCCGTTATCAAAGAAAAGGATTGGATCAAATGCAACACCAGGAGTTTTGGCTGCCACACTTTGTGAAATCACAGGGTTGTCAATTGTTATTGTTACTTGATCTAATTGGTGCCCATGTCTAGCAGGGCCAACGGCCAGCATCTCGGTTTTATTTGCATTTAAAAGCAGAACATTTAGTGACCTCCAAGCTTTCACAGCAGGCAAGCAGGCCTCTACATGAATCATTTGAGTTTGATCATCAGCCCTTATAGGCACATGCAGATGAGTATCATCAGCATAGCAATGGACATTTATTATATGACTGCATATAATTTGGCCAAAAGGTGAAATATAAAGAGATAAGTGTTGCGGGCCAACAACTTTGCCCTGAGGTATGCCATATTTCATGTCAGATGCAATATTGTTATAGCAGACACAATGTTCATTCATATTCAGCCACTTCTCCGGGGTCGGGTCCCGGTGGCAGCAAGCTAAGTATGAAACTCAAGCCATCCCTCTCCCCAGCAACGCCTCCAGCTCCTCCTGGGGGATCCTAAGGCGATCCCAGGCTGGATTGGACATGTAGTCCCTCCAGCGAGTTCTGAGACTACCTCGGGGTTTCCTCCCAGTTGGCCATGCCCGGACAACCTCCAAAGGGAGGCATCCTAATCAGATACCCGAACCACCTCAACTGGCTCCTTTTGATGTGAAGGAGCAGCAGCTCTACTCCAAGCTCCCTCCGGATGTCCGAGCTCCTTACCCTATCTCTAAGGCTGAGTCCAGACACCCTACGGAGGAAACTCATTTCAGCTGCATGTATCCGCGATCTCACCCTTTCGGTCACTACCCAAAGCTCATGAGCATAGGCGAGGGTTGGAACAAAGATTGACTTGTAAATTGAAAGTTTTGTCTTCTGGCTCAAATCCCTCTTCAACACAACGGTCTGGTACAACGTCCGCATTACTGCTGATGCTGCACCAATCCGCTTGTCAATCTCCGGCTCCATCCTACCCTCACTCGTAAACAAGACCCCGATATACTTGAACTCCTTCACTTGAGACAACAACTCATCCCCAACCCGGGGGGAGCAAACCACCATTTTCTGGTAGAGAACCTTGGTTTCAGACTTGGAGGTGCTGACTCTCATCCCGGCCATTTCACACTCAGCTGCAAACCACCCCAGTGCGAGCTGGAGGTCGAGTTCTGATGAAGCCAGCAAAACCACATCATCTGCAAAGAGCAGGGATGCAATTCTGAGGTTCCCAAAACGGACAAACTCCTCACATTGGTTGTGCCTTGAGAGCCTGTCCATGGATATCACAAACAGAATCGGAGACAAGGGACAACCTTGGCTGAGTGCGACACCCACCAAAAACGTGTTTGACTTTGTGCCGAGAATGCGGTCACAGCTCTCACTTTGGTTATTCAAGGACCGGATGGCTTGTAGCAAGTGCTCCGATGCCCCATACTCCCGCAGTAACCCCCCCCCCCCGAGTGCCCTGGGGTACATGGTCGCAAGTCCACAAAACGCATTTAGACTGGCTGGTCAAACTCCCATGCCTCCCTCAACACTCCAGCAAGGTAAAAGAGTTGGTCCGCTGTTCCACGGCTAGGATGAAATCCGCATTGTTCCTCCTGGATCTGAGGTTCGACAATTGGTCGGAGCCTCCTTTTCCAGCACCTTAGAGTAGACTTTCCCAGGGTGGCTGAGTAATGTGATGCCCCAATAATTGGAGCACACCCTCTGGTCCCTCTTTTTAAATATGGGAACCACCACCCCAGTCTGCCATTCCACAGGTATTGTCCCCTACCTCCACGTGACAATGAAGAGTGTCGCGTGGAGGCTTTATATTAATTCTGTTTTATATTCATTCAATGTATTTTATGTATTTACTCATATTTTCTCTGTTGAGTGTAAATCACTTTGTAACTGTGTTTTTAAAATTTATATATATGTGTCTATATAAATAAAATTTTACTTACTGCACATTTTCTCCCAAATTAGCACATGTGAAGTCACCAAAATATCAACGAGTGCAGTGTGCACAGAAAACATAAATGTAACTCGTGAAAATACACTGCACGCCTGTACGACAATAGGGCCCAACGTCTTACTTCCGGATTGCTTGCTGGTTCTCTTTGTCTTTCACAGAGCAGCAGTAATATTACACGTTATAGGTAGTATTGCAGTGTACAGATGCTGTTGGGTGACTTCACACACTCCTTTTAAAGTTATTTTTCTCCCCTTGTCTTATTTCATCCTCTCTTCCCTTCTCTTCCCACTCTCCTGCCTCCTCTCATTTTCCCTTTCCTCTCCCTCCTTATGCCCTCTTTGTCCTTTCTCCCCTCCCTTAGTGATCCATTGCTCCTTGGGGTGACGTTTCAAGGCAAATGAATCGTGTTCTCACCTGAACCATGGCTCTTCCCATATTTCCCCATCTCCCTCTCGTTGTCTCTCATTCCATACCTCTAGTTCTTCAACTTCTTCATTCATTCTCTCTCTCTCTCTTTCTCCCTCCCTCCCTCTCTCTGTCTCTCTCTGACATCAGCCCCCAAAGTGACAATACATTACATATCCATCCTGCTCTTTCTTTCTCCTCCCTCTTTCACACTTTCTACTCTCATCCCCGTAGGCCTTCCTTCACTAGTGAGTTCAAATAAATCAAAATTAGGATTTTTTTCATTAGAACTTTAAGAAATGAAATTCTTTAACATCACGTAACCTACCGTTACCAATTCTCATCCACTGATAATAAATAAATAAATAAATAAAGTTTATGGTGGACAGTGGGCTAAACTACACTAGACTAGGCTACCGTGGAATAGAATAGAATAGAATAGAACAGAATTCAGTTAATGATGAAAAATAAAACCGTTTATACATTCATATTTTCTTACCATCATAGCGGAGTCTATAAAATCATAAAATCACACGTCTGAATGTGGCTGCAAATATACACACCCGTAAGCCTACATTCCCATTACAAAGAGCATTACAAGATAATCAGCATTATTAGATATATTTAAGTGGCATCCTATATGACCAGTAATCATATAGTTTTTTATACTTGTTCCATAATAAGGAGTAGGAGTAGTACATCTACTTTTGAGCGTTTGAGCAATTTTGAGCATCACACATTTAATTTCCTGCATTCTGGTGAATTTGTATGCACCAAATTGCTCTTTTTCTACATCCATTTATTGTGGAAATGTCTTATTTATGTAAAAGAAAAACAACTTTCACATAGGCTAGCCTATAGTGACACAAACAGGAAAAAAATGAAGTAGACTGTCATTATGTATTTCAAATATTTATTCTCCTTCAGCTATTGATCACAAACAGTTGGATTCACAAAAATAACAATACTTCACTTTGTATTTAACATGAAGATTGGTCTATTAATCACTATACAATGTCTGTTCCAAAAATTGAATAAATGCATTCCATAGCTGTAGCAGTCTTTTTTCCTACCTCATTGCTACTAGGGCCGGCCTGCTCACTGTCCTCTGTTTCCTTAATACAACAGCACATAGCCTACATGTTAAACTCACCATCAGTAGGCCTTATACATGATAGTGACCTCAAGGTGATCATTATGGGTCCAGCAGCATGAAATAACTTTTTAATAGTAACTAAATCTAAATAGTTCACCATTTGAATAAATCCAAACATTCACAATTTGAACAATTAAAGTTAGCTTAGCTTGTGTGACAACCACAGAAAATAGAGGAAGGAGGAAAAATAACCTGTAAACTTAAACTAGTAATCGTTAGCTGTTAGTAGAACTAGCTAGGTTCTTCTATAGGCAATTCTCTCATCTTACTCTCTTTTTTACACCAAAAAAGCACCGTTACTTTCCTCTTGCTCATGTTGACTCTGTGAATGAAAGTAGTAGATGCATTTGAACTAATACAATACCCTTGGCACAAATTGGTTTGTAGATGTACCTATTATGTTATCTCATGTGCCCGAAATTATCAGTTCAAGTTCATTTAAGCTAACATAAACGTCTAGGGGCTACTGTTAGCAAGCGCTAGCTAGCTTGCTAGCTAGTTCGTGAGGCGGTCTGAACTGATAACTCCAAACACAAGGTATAAACTAGATAAGGCTATACTTCATCCGGAAATACGTAGGAAAATCTAACTCAGAAACCCCAAAGGTAAGAAAGGGTGGTGTACTGGGCTAGACAAGCAAGCTGGCTAGCTACGTTACTTACACTTGCTTACACCACCATTCATGCTCCGGTCTCCTGGTTGTCAGGAGCAACTGCAAGACAGCAACGAGGTCGGCAATCCCAGTGGCAAGGTTAAAATGGTATGGTCCAAGCATAGGGGTGTATGAAATCGTTGGAAAACAAGTATGAATGACATTTTAAGTAGTTTGACTGTCTGTGTTGTTATTTTACCTTTTTTGCCGAGGAAGTTAACATTATCATTCATGATATATTTTTTGGGGGGGACAAATTCACCTCTTCTAAATATTGAGGGGGACATGTCCCCCCTGACCCCCCATAAGTTACGCCTGTATTGACACATATCAGTGTAACAGACACAACATAACCACAAATGCACAAAATAGAAACAGCAGGCAGGAGAAGGGCACTGAGTAGACATTGGTAATGCCAGTGTCTGAGAACGACCAAGGTGGTCATTATGATCCGGTTTGGATTTTCAAAGTTTAATAACTTTGTAAAAAAAAAAAGAGACAGACCTGCCGCCCCCCGAATGCTCCTAAAATTGCATATATTTGCATCAAAATGAGTTTTAGTTCAATTGCCCTGAAAAAAGGTACGTTTTAGGTGTCTACCTAAAATGACCATGAGCAGTCAAAACGATCGTCTCGTAATTTACTTGTCATCTTGCCCGACGTGTCACTATTTATGACGTGTTGGTCGTATAATTTCCTTCGTGAAGTTCATTGCTCTGTCCTAGAAACACACTGTGATATTGCACTTTGTGTACAATGCACGCGCCAAAATCCAATTTTGCATGAAGATGATACGTTAATCCTTTCCACTAATTTCTGTGGAGGGCTGATGCGTCCAAATACCACGCACCACCTTGAAAGGTCATGACGTCACCAGCGAGGCTCAGTTCGCCCAGTTCACCAGAAGTGCGGGTATCCACAACCAGGGTCAGGGTCAGGGTTAGGGTTAGTGTTAGGGTCAGGGTTAGTTTTAGGGTTAGTGTTAGGGTCAGGGTCAGGGTTAGGGTTAGTGTTAGGGTCATTGTTAGGGTTAGTGTTAGGGTCAGGGTTAGGGTTAGTATTAGTGTTATGGTCAGTTTCAGTGTTAGGGTTAGGGTCAGGTTCAGTTATAGGGTCAGGGTCAGGGTTAGGGTTAGTGTTAGGGTCATGGTTAGGGTGGTTAGTGTTAGGGTCAGGGTTAGGTTTAAGGTTAGGGTTAGTGTTAGGGTCATGGTTAGGGTTAGTGTTAGGGTCAGGGTTAGTTTTAGGGTTAGTGTTAGGGTCAGGGTCAGGGTTAGGGTTAGTGTTAGGGTTAGTGTTAGGGTCAGGGTTAGGGTTAGTATTAGTGTTAGGGTTAGTGTTAGGGTCAGTTTCAGTGTTAGGGTCAGGGTTAGGGTCAGGTTCAGTTATAGGGTTAGGGTCAGGTTTAGGGTTAGTGCTAGGGTCAGGGTTAGTATTCATGTTCGCGTTAGGTTTAGGGTTAGGGTTAGTACAATAACTAAAGTACTACCGTTAATACCATGATTTAATGACAAAAATGATTGTTTGCCCTGCTTACCTGATTGTGTATGTCTGCACATCAGGTGAACTGGGCGAACTGAGCCTCGCTGGTGACGTCATGACCGTTCAAGGTGACGCGTGGTATTTGGACGCATCAGCTCTCCACAGAAGTTAATGGAAATGACTCGCGTATCATCTGCACGCAAAATTGGATTTTGGCGTGTGCATTGCACGCAATGTGTAATATTGTGTTATTTGTATGAAGATTGGCGAGACTGGGCTCACAGCGGTCTACGTACGTGTGTGTTTTGCTCATCCCTGTGTTGCCTTGAAAAAGAATAAATAATAAAAATCAATAATAAATGATAAAATTCAACAAAAAGTAAACCGAAAAGGACGAAGTGGGTGGGCAGAGGCAAAGACAACTGTTAGACCCATGTTGAGAGAGAGAGAGAGAGAGAGAGAGAGAGAGAGAGAGAGAGAGAGAGAGAGCAGGAGAGACAACATGGGAACTGGTTGACGTCGGAAGAGAGAGAGCACCAAGAGGGACCAGCGAGGAGGAGGAGGAGGAGGAGGAGGAGGAAGACTTTGGCTGGGTCACGTATGTCTCCTGTCCCAGCAGGCTTACGTGACTTTAACAGCAGTGCGAGTTCAGAAGAGTTCAAGGTTGGATTGACTTCCACTGGAGGAAAGTTGGACTCAGCAGTCCAGCAGTCTCATGGGTCACTTGGAGTAAAGTCGTACGAAGCATATTTAAAAAGAAAAGAAGGATGGATGGATGGATGGATGGATAGATAGATAGATAGATAGATAGATAGATAGATAGATAGATAGATAGATAGATAGATAGATAGATAGATAGATAGATAGATAGATAGATAGATAGATAGATAGATAGATAGATAGATGATGCATGAATGGCTAGATTGATTGATTGATTGATTGATTGATTGATTGATTGATTGATTGATTGATTGATTGATTGCAGAGGTGGGACAAAGTCATTGTTTTCCAAATCACAGCTAAGTCTGGGTACTCAAGTCTCACATCAAGTCTCTTTGTGCTTTTTTGTTGTTGTTGTTGTTGTAATTCCCCCCACCCCTTTTTCTCCACAATTGTATCCGACCAATTACCCCACTCTTCCGAGTCATCCCCCTCTGCTGATCCGGGGAGGGCTGTAGACCACCACATGCCTCCTCCCATACATGTGGAGTCGCCAGCCGCTTCTTTTCACCTGACAGTGGGGAGTTCCACCAGGGGGAGGATCACGCTATTCCCCCCAGTCCTGCCCTCCCCCCGACCAGAGGAGGCGCTAGTGCAGCGACCAGGACACATACCCACATACATCCGGCTTCCCACCCGCAGACACAGTGAATTGTGTCCGCGGGGACTCCCGACCAAGCCGGAGGTAACATGGGGATTCAAACCTGTGTAGGTAGGCAACAGAATATACTGCCACTACGTGTCTTTAAGTGTGTTGTGCGTAAACATCTGTCAGCAGCGTCGCACGTGGGCGTCATAGAAGAGATAACAGGCCGGGTTCGCTGGGGGTTCATCCGCGCGTCTGTGTATAAACAGCCGCGAGTTTGGCCACCTTAGTTAACGCAACACACCACAGCGCAAAACAAACGAGAAAATAAATATGGCGACGTTTCATGCTCAAAGTCTCCCCGCGGCCTGTCTCGCCGGGCGGCTGTGGAAACACAGATTAACGGAGTCAGCTCATTCACCTGGCAGCCGCTCGCGACGAGACAGCGCATGTCTGCAGATACACGCTGCGGTCACTGCACAAGGTAACAATGTAACAACACACACACACACACACACACACACACACAGTGGTGGGCCTTGAAAGTTTGTGAACCCTTTAGAATTTTCTGGTAACACTTTAGTATGGGGAACATAAAAAAAACTTAATTACTAGTGAATTACTAATGATCTAGATGTCACTTTAGTATGGGGAACATATTCTAAGTAAAAAACTTAATTACTAGTGAATTAGTAATGATCAAGATGTCACTTTAGTATGGGGAACATATTCTAAGTAACAACAACTTAATTTAGAGTAATTTAACACTATGAACACTTGTAGTTTTGTGTGTTGTTATGTAAGAACAGAGCATATTCATTAAGTGTTAGTAAGGGAGAATAACTCTTCTTGTGGTACTACCACCTTATAAAGGCCATACTAAGCAAAGCATATTGAGATGGTACTACTAATAAGCAATACTTCTGAGGTTATAGAGGGAAAACTCATAGTTAATGGCTTACTGGTTGTATAATAAGGCCATGCAGAATAAGGCATTAATGAGTACGTAATAATGACCAATTAAGAGCCAATATGTTTGCATGCTAATAAGCACCTAATTAATGGTGACTACGTTCCCCATACTAAAGTGTTACCGAATTGTCTATATTTCTGCGTAAATATGACCTAAAACATCGTCACATTTTCACACAAGTCCTAAAAGAGAAACCAATTAAACAAATGAGACAAAAATATTATACCTGGTCATTTATTTATTGAGGAAAACGATCCAACATTACATATCTGTGAGTGGCAAGGGTATGTGAACCTCGGTAAGATTAGCTGTTCATTTGAAGGTAAAATTAGAGTCAGGTGTTTTCAGTCAATGGGATGACAATCCGGTGTGAGTGGCGGCCCTGTTTTATTTAAAGAATAAAGGGATCTATCCAAAGCGTGATCTTCACAACACATGTTGTGGAAGTGCATCATAGCAAGAACAGAGGAGACTTCTGAGGACCTCAGAAAAAGCGTTGTTGATGCTCATCAGGCTGGAAAAGGTCACAAAACCGTCTCTAAAAAGTTTGGACTCCACCGATCCACAGTCAGACAGATTGTGTACAAATGGAGGAAATTCAAGACCATTGTTACTCTCCCCAGGACTGGTCGACCATCAAAGATCACCCCAAGAGCGAGGCGCGTAATAGTCGGCCAAGTCACAGAGGAACCCAGGGTAACTTCTAAGCAACTAAAGGCCTCTCTCACATTGGCTAATGTTAATTTTCATGAGTCCACCATCAGGAGAACACTGAACAACAGTGGTGTGCATGGCAGGGCTGCAAGGAGAAAGCCACTGCTCTCCAAAAAGAACATTGCTGCTCGTCTGCAGTTTACTAAAGACCACGTGGACAAGCCAGAAGGCTATTGGAAACATGTTTTGTGGACAGATGAGACCGAAATATAACTTTTTGGTTTAAATGAGAAGCATTGTGTCTGGAGAAAGGAAAACACTGCATTCCAGCATAAGAACCTTATCCCATATGTGAAACATGGTGGTGGTAGTATCATGGTTTGGGCCTGTTTTGCTGCATCTGGGCCAGGATAGCTTGCCATCATTGATGGAACAATGAATTCTGAATTATACCAACAAATTCTTAAGGAAAATGTCAGGACGCCTGTATGTGAACTGAATCTCAAGAGAATATGGGTCATGCAGCAAGACAACGACCCTAAGCACACAAGTCGTTCTACCAAAGAATGGTTAAAGAAGAGTAAAGGTAATATTTTGGAATGGCCAAGTCAAAGTCCTGACCTTAATCCAATTGAGATGTTGTGGAAGGACCTAAAGCGAGCATTTCATGTGAGGAAACCCACCAACATCCCAGAGTTGATGCTGTTCTGTATGGAGGAATGGGCTAAAATTCCCGCAAAGTTTCACATACTTGTGCCACTCACAGATAATTTATATATGTAATATTGGATCATTTTCCTCAATACATAAATGACAAAGTATAATATTTTGTCTCATTTGTTTAATTGGATCCTCTTTATCTACATTTAGGACTTGTGTGTGTAGGGGGGGATGTAGAGCAGTGGGGAATGCCTAAAGTGGCGGGAGCGTGAGGGTTTGTGGGTGGTGATGAGGTCACTGAGGTAACTGGGGCTTTGGGCATTTAAGGCTTTGTAGTTCAGGAGGAGGACTATGAAATATATCCTGTAGTGGACTGGGAGCCAATGGAGTTGGGCAAGTGAGGGTTATTTGGGCTGACTTTTTTGAGCCGGTGAGGACTTTGGTGGTACTGTTCTTAATGAGTTGTAGACTGTTGAATAGATTTGACTAGAAGAATGGAGAAAAGGGCATTATAATCAATTTGGCGGAAGATTAGTAAATGGACCCGTTTTTTGGTGTCAACATTTCAAAGTGATGGCTTCAGTTTGGCTATAGTTTTATGGCGAAAAAAGGAAATCTTGCAGACGTGTTTGATATGCGCTTGGAATGAGAGTGTGGAGTTGAATTTAACACCAATATTGGTGACAACAGAGAAGAGGGGAATGAGTAGGCCATCGAGGAATGGACCAATACTGTCTGCGTTGGTGATATGTTTATTGGCCCCTATCAGGATTGCCTCCGTCTTGCTGCTATTGGTTTGGAGGGAGTTGTTATTCATCCAGGAGTAAATGTACTCCAGGCAGGTGTGGAGGGTGAAGATTGTGCTGGTGGGATTGGGTTGCATTTTAATGTAGACCTGACTGTCATCAGCATAGCAGTGGAAGTTGACAATACGTCCAAGTGGGAGTATGTAGATTAAAAACAGGATGGGCCCAAGCACTGACCCATGTGGGACACCGTAAGT
>JAJHIY020001709.1:10000-47500 GCA_022114975.2 Lampris megalopsis | reverse complement strand
TTCAGCGCAGGTTGAAAACTCACCTCTTCAAGAACCACTACCCTGTTACTTGCTCTTAGCACTTATTGTATTCACTCATTTAATAAAACAAAAACCTTTCTTGCGCTTTTACTTTAACACTGGTTTTGCTCTTAGATGCTTGTTTAGAGAGAAGACGCACTTATGACCTCTGATGACTAGTAGCTCTCCTGATTTCCTACGTTAAATGCACTTACTGTAAGCCGCTTTGGATAAAAGCGTCGCTAAATGACTGTAATGACAAAGGATCCTAATTGACTTTCCTTTGGCACTGTTTCCGTTGTGTCGGCACATAATTTTAACACATTACGTGCCACCACCACGTAATGCGACTGTTAACTGGTCGTGGTCATGTGACGTATTTCTGTGAGATGAGGTTGAAATACGCCATCCAGTTCATTTAATCCTGTCGGGATAGCGGATTCAACAGACCGTTCAACACCAGTGGAAGCCAGCGGCGCTCCTCTGTACGTCACTGTTATTTTTCTTTCCAACCTGAATTCCATGAATCCCACCCCTACTCTGCCTCTGATTGGCTAGCCTGACCCTAACCCCACCCTAACCGTAACCTTACCCAACCTAAACAACGCAGGCAATGAGTACTAGCCAATGAGAAGCAGAATCCCCAGAATATGGGTTGCAAAATACAAGGCTGTACGTCATCATATCAAACTTGCCCCATATTAGATAAATGGTTGGGATTGGTCGGACCCAGGCCAGGTCGGCTGGAAATCTATCTGAACAGGAGGGTGGCTAGATGTATATGCCAGAGCAAATGTAAAATATGAGCTCGCAGATTTGCCTGGTTCCCAGGCTACTTCCAGGCTACTCTCTTACACCTGCAGCAAACCGATATCAGATGTGAGGCTAGGGCGTTAACTGTGCCATCTGCTTGACAGCCTTTTGGATCTGTTACATAAATAAAATAACATTACCACAAAGAAACAAAAAACACACACACAAATAAAGTAATAAACAAATGCAGCTTCTCGTGGATTGGAGTAATTCTCTACAGTGCTTTCTGTTGCAGGGCATACGACCAACCAAAATCCCGCTCTGCCGAATGAATTAAAGTGGTCATAAAAAGTTAGGTACAAGAAATATATGACACAGCAATGCTGTTTTAATACATCTCAGCACGAGCAAGAGAGAGAGAGGGGGGGGGGATGATAGCAATAAAAAGGCACAGAGCAACTCGGTCTCACCAATCTGCACACAAATGACACAGTAATACACTTTGCGTGCAATGCATATGCCAAAATCTAGTTTTGCGTGCAGGTGATAGGCCAATCCTTTCCATTAACTTTGTGGTGCTGATGCATCCAAATACCTCGCATCACCTTGAACGGTCATCACGTCACCACCGAGGCTCAGTTCGCCTAGTTTATCAGATGTGCTGGCACCCACAACCAGGGTTAGGGTCAGGGTCAGGGTTAGGGTTAGAGGTAGGGATAGGGTTAGGGTTAATAAAATAACGAAAATACTACCGTTAATACCATGATTAACTACTGCTTACCTGCTTGTGGATGTCCACGCATCAGGTGAACTGGGCGAACTGAGCCTCGCGGGTGAACTGAGCCTCGCTCGTGACGTCATGACCATTCCAAATAATGCGTGGTATGTAGGCGCATCAGCTCTCCAGAGAAGTTAATGGAAAGAATCGGCGTATCCTCTGAACGCAAAATTGGATTTTGGCGTAAGCATTGCACACAATGTGTAAGTGTAATATCGTGTTATATGTACGCAGATTGGTCAGACCGGGCTCCACAGAGAGAGTTTTTTTTTCTAATTTCAAACAACTAAAAAGAAAATCATCTTCCATCGTACAACTCTGGATCAATTCAAAGCTCTAGACAGACAGAGGGGGAGATTTTTTTTCCCATCACAGCACCCCAGATTGATTCAAAGAGAAAGATGGACAGACAAACGGACGATGGACATTTTTTCTTTTTTTTTTTCCAAGCAAAAAAAGCTGAGAAAAAATTAATGCACAGATAAGTAAATCATAGAAAACGAATAATATTCGAATAAAATTAGTAATAGTAAACTATCATAATTAAATGTTACTCTTTGAATAAATAAATACATGAATACATAAATAGACAAGTATAAAAAAATGAAGAAATAAAACCTAGAAAACAAGCAACCCATTATAAATACAACACCAAACTGATAAACCAAACACCTCTATACATCTCTATACATCTATACTACATCACACTGTTGTAATAAAATGCTTAACATTTTAAAAAAGTGCTTTAAGTCACTGACTCTCAAAGGATTCAAAAAACATTATGCAAAACTATAGTAATTCAACACCAGTTGCCCCTCACTGACTGAGCAAATGGCTGCACTGAAACACCACCAAGCCATACACTCATTTAAGTTGTTCATTGGGGTAAAGAATCTGAAATCCACTCGGACTCTCATCTTCACCCGTGCGATGAACAACTGAATTAAATCTCCCCCTGAACCATTTCCAAATCGGCTTTTCCTACTTCTATACATCGCTAGCTTAGCTTGTCCCACTACAAAATTTTAAGGTTGCCACTTTCTGCATCCTTCCTCTTGTACCCAGTGCCAAAGGTAAAAAGCAATTCCATGCCATTTCTCATTACAGTGTGAGAATATGGTCTGTAGAGCTTCACAGAGCACCTGAAGTCTTTCACATTCCAAGCAACAATGAAACATTGTCTCAGGCGAAAAGACACTTAACAAAAAGAGTTGGATTTATTTTAGAAATGAAAGTATTGACTGCCAGCGCTCCCTGTAGGATCCTCGACTGCAGGTCACCTGACCTTTTGTTTAGTGGGCCTTTATATAGCACCCTCCACACTGGCCTACAATCATTTGCCACTTTTAACTTTGTTCTCCACACAGTGTCCTTTCGGTCATTCAGCATTCTTTTCTTCATGTCTACACTTGTACAAGACTTTCCCATCTAACATGTAAAGGTCCAATTTAGTAGCCAAATGAGAGACCAACGAAGGTCCCGTTAGTCCAGTCTGGTCCATTTGGAGACCCAACTCGGAGAAAGGATCTCCGTTATCAGGAGTCTCAGTCCCAACGACATAGTCCTGTAGCTTGTCCAGTTCTTCAATGGTATGTCTTTTAATACTTGCATTCAGAATGTCCCTAGTATGTCAGCTTGAACTCAAGCCTAGCACTGAAACCATTGCCTCTGTGTCAAGAAGCTTCGGACGTGCAGCCTCCTCTCTATGCTTCAATTTAACAGTTCCAGCTGAGCATAGCCTCTGGTTGAAACCAGGTTTTCTGTCATCCTGAACATCCAGCCTAGCCCCATGGATTATACTAGGCTCTTCCAGGAGTCAAAATAGAGATGTTGTAGGTTCCAGTTTGCACCATTTAAAAAGAGTCCAGGCTCTAAACAGTCTTTGATAGAAAGGTGGCAGGCCATGCACACTCTTAAAAACAAAGCGGCGTCTAAACCCAAACCCTGTACCTTCTTTAAAATAGTGCTCATGAGAGGTCTCCAAAGCATATCATCAGTCCCTGTGAGGTAAGGCTATGTGAACTGTAATCTAAAAGCTGCTACTCTGCTCTCTAGATGTACTAAACCCTGGCTTCCCTCCTCTTTTGGTAGGTATACACTCTGTGGTACCCAGGGCAGTTTATCAAAGAAAAAAAAAGTTCGCTAGAATAGTCTGTACTTTTTGTAGCAATCCAGCCTGGGGTTCCATACATGGTAGCTTGTCCCAGAGGGTGGAGACCGCCAAATTATTAACAAGTAAAACTCCTCCTCTGTAAGAAGTCTGTGGCAACAGCCATCTCCACTTTTATAATTTCCCCTCCACCTTTTCCACCACCCCTCCCTGTTTTTTCCCCCCAACTGTCTGGCCATCGCCTAAAAACACTTATAGGTATTTGACACCTCCCCTCTTCCAATTTATGCCTCCTGGCAGCTGAGGGAGACCTGTAGACCGTCTTCCAATGCTTCACTTTTTGCCCAATTCACTTTAGCAGCCGAAAGATTTCCAAAACTTCTCACAATTTTTCCAATCAAATTTACATCATCTCGATCCTTTACAGTGACTCAATATCGTCTGTGTATGCAGATAAAACACGCGTGTGTTAAAATCAGGTAAAAACAGACCACCAATATAAGAGCAAAAATTGTGCAACACTGGTTTAATTGAAAGTACATAGAGCGTACCCGACATCGAGCAGCCTTGTCTAATACCTCTAGATGCTTTGAAAGGTTTACACAAAACACAATTCATTTTCAGTACACTCTCAATATATTTGCACAAAACCTTAATCTTGGCAGTAAATCCTGGACTAAGGCCAATCCTTTCTAACACTGTCCAAAGGTATTGGTGCTTAACCCGGTCAAACGTGTTTTCCTGGGTCAAAGAAACCAGACCATCATCAAAGCCCAACGAACCAGAGGCTTCCAAAAAAAACTAAATTAGTGACACATTGTCAACAATTGACCTGCCGGGCAAACAGTAGGTTTGGGTCCGATGGATGAACTGATCCATCACCTTCTTTACTCTGTTGGACTGGACTCTGGAAAGCAGCTTCTAATTCGCACACAGAAGCGAGACCGGGCACCAGTTCTTTAAATTTTGTAGGTCGCCTTTTCTTTTCCGGCAGCAACTTCAAAACGGCTCTCCTGCAGCTCTGGGGCAAACACGAGTCATTATGACATTCAGTGAAGACTTCAGTGATGTCGTCACACAGTTCAGTCCAAAAAGTGTTGTAGAACTCTGGGAGGAATCCATCAATCCCACGCATGCTCTGCAGCGCTGTAGACAGCTCCTCTGTAGTCAGAGGACGCCCCCCCCCCAACTCGTTGTTGGTTTCCACTGAGATTCTGGGCAGCCCATTGCAGAAGGAGTCAAACGCCCCTTCACCCACAGTGTGCTCACTGCTATATAAAAGAGAGAAAAAATAAGCCAAAGCTCTCTTCTGGATCTCAGCAAATTTCCTGTTGTCAATTTCAGAGCATGGATGAACTTGCTGTGTCGATTCTTCTTATCAAGATTCAAAATTTAGTTTATTGTCATTTTCATCATGTACCTGCGCACATAAATAAAAACGAAATGCCGTTTCTCCCAGCCCACAGCAGTGCAACAGAGAAGATAAAAAAATACACATCCACAAATTCCCTAAAAACGAAACCACTAAAAACATAAGAACAGAGAGAACAAAACAAAGAAGTACAAACATTTAACAACCCAGTCCATCCAAGTGCATTTTCAGTTTAAATGTTGACAGCCGGTGTCTGTCAACGTGTGACCAGCACTGATGGGGGGGGGGGTTAGAGCGCAGGTGGATGAACATGACCGTAGGGGGGATACAGTTTGTTAATAATCCTGACTGCTTGTGGGTAGAAGCTGTTTAGCATTCTGCTGGATTTAGCACAGATGCTGCTGTACCTCTTCCCAGACGGCAGGAAGGGAAACAGGTTGTGAGTGTAGATACTTTGACGGTGGCCATCGAGACTGATATGAGAAGATAAAAAATGAGAAAAGAATAACATTAACAGGAACGGAGACAAATTTGTCTTATACTGCTTCTGACTCTTCATGCTGTATTTCCCATTTTCAATTTTCTTTACATCTCTAAATCAGTGCAGCCCCCTTTTTCTTTTTTTTGCTCTCCCCTCATCTGGGATTGAACGGAATGCGGAAACAGTTCTTTAACTGCAAAAAAATAAAATAAAATCCTCAGTTTTGACGTTTCTCACAATTTTCGTCTGTTGCCAGATTTATTTATTTATTTATTTTTAATCTGGCGTGCATCACAGTACTCTTGCTTTGCTGTAACAGACAACTGGGAGGTAGTGCGAGTCTGGCTGTTTACACCACAATCCTCCTCCTTCTCCATCCTAAACTCAGCTTCAGACAGTTGTGCCTCCTGCTGTTTTCTCTTTAGTACAGGTACCTGGCTGTACTAAAGGTACCTGGCTGCTGTCTATACCACAGTCCCCTTCCTCCTCCTCCTCATTCTCCTCCTCTTCCTCCACACTCAGTTGTTCCTCTAACTGCAATTTTTTTTCGTTATTGCTCCTTTTCTGGCTTGAAAGCCACTCATACTAGCTGACTGCTTTCTCTTCAGTACAGGAACCTTACAGATTTGTATTCGTCCTCCATCAAATCCTTAACACTGCTCAACGCTACACCTTCTGCAGCTTTACCTGTGGTGTGATGCCACCGCCTGTTCAATTTGTGCCTCTTTTTCATCATTTACATTTTTCTTTTCACTTTTCACTCTGTTTGGGTGTTTCAGTTTTGTTGGTATAGTCTGGACTCTGTTCCTTTGCTGTTGTCTCTTCACTGCTCTGCCTGGTTTTACTCTACTAGTTTCCTCTCACTTCCTCACTCTGCGTTTTGTCATCAGAGGCGTGTTTCTCAGGACCCGAACCAAATGACACTTCTCCACCACAACCAAGAGAGTTTACAAAAAAAAAATCACATAATCAAAATCATCCACCTTCACTCTAAACACCACATTCAGGTCTTCGTCTTTTTTATTCAAGACATATGCAACTGTCGTCTGTGTGAAACTACATGTTGCACCAGCGGCGACTTGCACCCAGACAACAGCTCTCTGGTCGATGAAACTATTTTTCCATATCTCAACTGTTCTCTCCTCAAAACGTCATCGGCAATAAACGGAAGAATGTTTGAAAACGTGATTCTTGTTGATGGTGTGGTGAAATTGTCATTAATAACAACGTTGCTGCAACCATTTTATTTATTTTGCCTACAGTATCAGCAAAAAATCACCACAGTGTCGTTCATTCTAGCAGGAGATTTAATGCTGCCCTGACCCACAACCTCTCCGACTGCCAGAACACAATCCTCCACTGAACAAGAAAACCAGGCGACAATTTAAATCCGTGTTTCCTGCTGAGTTTGGTAAACTCCATACCAGCATTTAGCATGCCAACCAGCAAACACACACACAAACACACAAACAAACTCCCCAAAACCTCCTTATATACACATCACAGCAGGAACCATACAATACATACTATGTACAACATTTACAAGGAAAAATAAAGACAGAAAATAGATAGAAATCGCTCAAAATCGCATTGAGCCGGTATCACGCCAACGCGTGGAATACACCCGCCGCTCCAACATGTCAGTTTCACCGTTTGCCTCGCTCAGGCGTGGAAAGTACACGCGTGTATGAAGGTGCAGTGCCAGTAGGGGGCGATGATTAAGAGGTGAAGGCAGGTTAGGGTTAGGGTTAGGGTTAGGGTTAGGGTTAGGGTTTGGCTAGGGTTAGGGTTGCGTTAAGGTTAGTGTTAGGGGAGGGATTTTGGAAAATGCTGTATCCTTCTTTTCCTCCGTGGGGAGTTGCTGGCATTGAGTTAATCACCGCCCCCTGCTGGCACTGCACCTTCATACATACGTGTACTTTTCACGTCTGAGTGAGGCAAACCGTGACACTGACACGCTGGACCGGCGGATGTATTACACACTTTGGTGTGACGCTGGGCTGGCTCAGCACACTCACGCCCACTCCCACTCACAGACAGAGCGAGAGAGAGAGACAGTGAGAGCGAGAGAGAGAGAGAGAGAGAGAGAGAGAGAGAGAGAGAGGGGAGATTTGATTGATTTTAAAATTCCGCTTTATTTAAAATAAATCACACAGTGATCATAAGTAATTCATTGAATTCCATGACTCAGAGACAATCCATGAGAGATAGAGAGGATGATAGTGATAGACAGAGGGGGCAGAGTGAGGATGAGAGAAAATTAGAAAGACAAAGAAAGATACAGAGAACGACAGAGACACAGAGATAGAAAGATAAAAAGACACAGAGAGCTAGAGAGAGGGACAGAGAGACATTTTGATTTTACAATTCCCTTTTATTTAAAATAGATCACATAGTGATCATAAAGAATTCATTGAATTCCATGACGCAGAGGAAAAATAACCATAAAAAGTACAGACATCTCTTACAATCCATCCACCACTTGATTTCACGAATTGCATCCCGAAACATTACTACAAACCAGCTCACCATCCACCGCAGAACAGATCACAAGACTGTAGCACCACTGTTCAATGAAAACATCCAAGTTCCCATTACTTCATAAAACCTAAAATCAACCCAGACTCTGGATCTCACCAAGGAAACAAACAAAGGGATCACATCCTGTCCTACCCTTCCTTCTGTTTCATTCCTTCTGCTGATGTGCACGGACATTTTTGCTTCTCCTGTTACGGCCCTCAGTCAGCTGCAGCCTTTGGTCTGCAGCACAGTTTTTCAAGGAATTTGGATGAAAAAGAACGTTTGGAAATTAGTCTACAATTCCCCACCCTTGCCGCATCAAGAGAGGGTTTTTTTTTGAGGAGGGGCTGAACACAGGCAATTTTAAGGTAGACAGGTAGAGACCCGGATGTGAGTGAGCAGTTGATGACAGAGAGCAGGCTGGGACCTAGGCCAGGGAGGATGAATTTTAAAAAGAAATGTCGGAACTACATCACAGGGACTGGAGGAGGGACGCATGACGTTTACCATATTAACAAGGAACTGTAGAGAAACGCGCGAAAATTCCGATGTTAAAATCTGACGGCTGAAAGTGGCGCGGGGGGGCGGGGGGGCAGTGGGGGTAAAATTGGACCTCAGACCATCGAGCTTGTCGACAAAGAAAGTCAAGAAGTGTTCACAGTCATTAGCAGAACAGGTGGAAATGGTAAGAAGAGAGGGATTCACAAGCTGACTGATGGTACTAAACAGAATCCGAGGGTTATGTTTATTACTCTCTATCAAGTCAGAGAAGTCAGCAGCTCTCGAACCTTTAATAGTTTGATTTAAGTTCCATAATAACTCCTTCATATGGAGTTGATGAACTTCTAGGGTAGATTTGTTTCCATCTGTGTTCAGCCTTCCTATAGTCCCTTCTTTGTCTGACGGATGTTTTCATTGATCAAAGGAGTAGCGTTCATAACTGGGACAGCCCTGGAAGTATACGTGGCCGAAAAGTCAAGGGCAGATGTACGCAAATTATTCAACCAACTGACTTGGTCATTCATTTTGGCGAAGAGAGGAGGGCAGTGGACCAGACTCGAAAAGTAACTGGAAAGCGTGGCTGCTGGCTGCTTATTAAAGAAGCGAGAGTGAATTATACCTTTCTGGGGTAGTGTAGTAGGTGGTAAAGAAGCACCAAAGGTAATACATTTATGACCAGAGACAAAATAAACCTTATTCAGGGGATTAAGAGATGTTCAGGGTGAAAACTAAATCAAGAGTGTGGCACTGGTTATGTGTGGGGGCAGTGACATGCTGCACAACGTTAAAATATTTAGACATTTTTAAGAAAGCTATTACAAATGAGTTAAAATGATTATCAGCATGAACGTTAAAATAGACTACAATGGCTCTATCAAATTTCAGAACGAGAGAGGGTAATACCTTAGAGAATTCAGTGAGAAACTGAAAATTAGGGGTCAATAAATGATTATACAGCAAACTGGGTTGTCACACAGAATTTTAAAAGTTAAGATTTCAAAACTATTAACAGAACCAAAAGCAAAAGGAATACAATTGGAATGGTTCTTAAAAGCAGCTACTACACCCCCACCACGACCTGTTACTCCTGACGCACCCCCTCACATTCCTGACTGTTTTGGTGAACTCCCCCTGCATTCTGCTGTTTTTCATTACTCTTGTTTGTGTGACTTTTCATCACTGGCACTGGTTTGACTTTTCTGTTCATCAGCAACACCATCCTTGCTGTTTGAACCCGTTTCATCATTTTTAGTTTGGGTCTGTTCCCCTAATGTTGCCTCCTCGGCTGTCTCAGAAAAACCAGATGGTTTTTCTGGACGAGCCCTCATCAGATGTCCCTCCTGACCGCGACCAAAACATTTTGCAGTCGTTGATGTTGCAGACATAATGTAAGAAAAATAATCAATTCTTAATTTGAACGCCAGATTCAGTTCCTCACTCCTCTTATTAAGGACCATATAAACAAATCGTCTGTGAGAAACGACACGCTGCAGCTGGGGCGATCTACACCCTGACCCTACTGTTTTCATTGGGGAAACAATTTCCCTATATCTTGGCAATTCTCTAACCAGTATCTCATCGCTAAAAAACGGGGGCACGCTAGACAACATTTTCTTTTTTGCCGGAGTGGCACGCGGCATTACTGACCCAAACGATTTATTCACTACAATTCCGTTTGTAACCACCTTCGGCACTTTGTCAACCTCATCCAGAAACACCACCACAGCGCTGTGCATCCTAACCGCAGCGTTCATGCTGCTGGGACCCAACAACTTCAGCTGCAGCCGAAACACGTTGTTCCACAGAACAAGGGACTCTTGGCGATATCTTAATGTCATGCTTCCTGGTCAGCCTGGTGAACTCCACGTCTGCTGCCATGACTCCCACCAGCGAAATGCCGGTGTCCACAAAAATCACACAACAAAATTTCCTAAAACCCCTAAACCCCTCTATATAACACACCAAACACGGTAAAACACCCAACAAACCTAACGCTATGCAGTATTTACGGGCAGTTCCCGGGTTACGAACGCCCAATTTACGAACTCCTGTACTTACGAACCGACCTCTGTAGCAGTGGCGCCTGGCCAGTAGAGGGCGCTGGGGCGCCGCACCCTTCAAATATCAAGAGATGAAAATCTACTTAAACATGTTAAATATAATTTAGTTGTATAATGCAAACAATTCTGTGAGCGCCTGTCAGCAGCATTAAATATTGGTTCCAAATGGTATTTGGTTGATTTCTGTCTCAATACATATACTTCCTGGGTGAGGGGCGCTGGCCAAACGACACCTTATGTAAGCCCTAAAACTTGTGGCGAGCAGGTGACCTGAGGCTGCTGTCTGATTGGTTTCTTCAGATTTTCCAGGGGGCGCAGTTCTGTCACCCCAGACACTCACACTTTTATTGGCAGTGACTTGGTATTGTTTTAATGTTTTTTGATCTAATGTGATTGGACAATTCTCATGGCTGTCAATCATGTTCACACCACCATGACACCTCGTCTTGACTGTCAATCATCCACCATCTACGAACCCTAATAAAATCTATAGGCTACATTGTCCTTCTTAATAACTCTGTGACTGTGTGGACATTAAAGCAGCTGTCAGGGGTGCTGCGCCAAAGTAAATTGCGCCCCCCCCCAAAAAAAAGAGCACCAGCAGCCACTGCTAAAGGCTATTATTTTTAAAAAAAAATCGAGTTGCACACAATGATTCATACCAACGAACGGATGGAATACTTTGCGCGACACTCAAAACACTGGGCATTTTAGGCGGTTCGTTGCCCCAAGGGAGAACAACGCCACGCCTTCAGTGCCATTTTAAGTGGTTTATGCTAGATCCAACGGGTGTGGGTACGGAAGTAGATGTGATTGGCTGTTGCGTCGGCCAATAGACAGCATGGAACCTCGAAGCGCACTGACTCGAAACAAACGATGCGAACTGAAACATTTAGCTAGCTAGCTTACAACTGACCTTAACATTGCCAGATCGTACTGTAATGATTGCTAACGTTAACGCTTGCTAACAATGGACATTCAGAAAGAGTTTAAACCCTAACCCTAACCTTAACCCTAACCAACAACCAATCGCGTCTACTTCTGGGCCTACACCCCGTTGGATCTAGCATCAACCATTTTGAGTTGGATCGCGTAACCATTGTTGCGCGCGCTGTGTTTTCCACTTAATTTTTTCGTGTGTTTACCCTCGTGATCATGGCTTTAAAGTGTAAATCTGAAGCGAGGGTTGGTGATGCGCCGAAGAAAAGTAAAACAATCACGATTGAAATGAAAGTATAAATAATAAAGTGGTCAGGGAGAGATGAAATGTTCGGTAACACTTTAGTATGGGGAACATAAAAAAACTTAATTACTAGTGAATTAGTAATGATCAAGATGTCACTTTAGTATGGGGAACATATTCTAAGTAACAGAAACTTAATTTACAGTAATTTAACACTATGAACACTTGTAGTTTTGTGTGTTGTTATGTAAGAACAGAGCATATTCATTAAGTGTTAGTAAGGGAGAATAACTCTTCTTGTGGTACTACCACCTTATAAAGGCCATACTAAGCAAAGCATATTGAGATGGTACTACTAATAAGCAATAATTCTGAGGTTATAGAAGGAAAACTCATAGTTAATGGCTTACTGGTTGTATAATAAGGCCATGCAGAATAAGGCATTAATGAGTACGTAATAATGACCAATGAAGAGCCAATATGTTGCTAATTTGCATGCTAATAAGCACCTAATTAATGGTGACTACGTCCCCCATACTTAAGTGTTACCAAATGTTCTTATTGTTTTATCACTTCCCTGGTGAGGTGGGGAAGTGAGCCCCGAGCGGGCTCTCGTTTCTGGCGTCAAACGGCCGGCCTGGGCGGGTCGTGACCAGCTGCGGGAGCAGTGGCAGGTCGGGAGTTTGAACTGTAAGAAATGTTTCTTTAATCAAAGAAAGCTGAATCAGTTCATCTGGATACAACACAATGATTTTTTTGTGGGATCCCCCCCCTTTTTTTTGTTGCCCCAATTGTACTTGGCCAATTATCCTATTTTCCAAGCCGTCCCCGTCACTGCTCCACCCCCTCTGCCGATCCGGGGAGGGCTCCAGGCTACCACGTGCTTCCTCCGATACATGAGGAGTCGCCAGCCGCGTCTTTTCACCTGACAGCGAGGAGTTTCGCCAGGGGGACGTAGGACCATGCTATTTCCACCAGTTACCCCTCACCCTTAACAGACGCCCCTCCAACCAGAGGGAGGTGCTAGTGCAGCGACGAAGACATATACCCACGGCCAGCTGTGTCTGTAGGCATGCCTGACCAAGCCGGAGGTAACACGGGGATCCGAACCGGCGATTGCCGTGTTGGTAGGTCTGAGTAGGCAACGGAATAGAATGTTACGCCTACTCGGACACCCTGCACGTTGAATTTCTTACCGGGATTATTGAGCATGCATAATGACACTTTTTTCTCAATTATAAATACTGGACTCTATTTACATGTATTATCACTGCATTATTATGTTCATGATGTTTTAGGTAAAATATATACTATATACTAACACAAACATTTGACTAATTGATGCTAGATGGGAACTGTACGTAACTGTTCCGACTTACATACAAATTCGACGTAAGAACAGACTCAAAAACGGAACTCGTTCGTAATGCGGAGGACTACCTATACAACCTACTTACTACACTTCCTACAGCGCTACCTATACTTATACAACATATACGGAAAAATGAAATCTACCCACAAACGCTCTCACTCGACCGCTCAGCACACTCACTTCTGCTCACAGAGAGAGAGAGAGAGAGAGAGAGAGAGAGAGAGAGAGAGAGAGAGAGAGAGAGATTGCGGTTTTTCTTCCTCCGTGTTTTCCTCTGAGCTCTCTTCAACATAAATCAGGGTGGGTTATTGTGCCAACAATGCACTTACTGTTGTGTTCATAAACAAAACTTTTATGGCTTCTCACCAGATTAACTTACTTAAGCTGGGAAACCTGATGGGGCGAAACGCTTGAAAGACTGTTTAGGCCGCGTGGCACAGAGAAGAAACGGAGATGCAGATGGAGCGAGCGAGGAGGAGGAGGAGGAGGAGCAATGGATTAAAAAAATGGTGGGAGACGAGGGGCGGAATGAACGGAAGGGAGGTGGTGAGACAGGAAGTGAGACAGACGAGGGTGTGACAGAGGAGGAGGAGAAAGAGAGAGACAGAGTTAGTGAGAAAGAAAGAAAGAAAGAAAGAAAGAAAGAAAGAAAGAAAGAAAGAAAGAAAGAAAGAAAGAAAGAAAGAAAGAAAGAAAGAAAGAAAGAAAGAAAGAAAGACGGAGACATGGACAAAGTGAGAGGAAGGGATGCTTATTACCGCTGGGAGAGCAAAATTAAATATAATAATGAAGAGAGAGTGAGAGAGAGAGAGAGAGAGAGAGAGAGAGAGAGAGAGAGAGAGAGAGAGAGAGAGAGAGAGAGAGAGAGAGAGAGAGAGAGAGAGAGAGAGAGATATGAGCTGGCAGAAGGAAAGAGAGATAAAGTGCGGGTGATAAAGTGGTGGAGGAAAGGGAAGACTGGGAAACAAATAGATAGAAAAGAAACGAAACAGTCGACGAGGAGCAGAGTCCAGCAGGGCAGAGAGGGAGCGATGGAGAGATAAGAGGGATGAAAGAGAAACAGATGGTAGGAGACAACGAGAGGGAAACAGAGATGGGCAGGACGATGGAGGCCAGTTATGAATGAGGGGTAGCTGAGGAGAGGGCGGGTATGGTTGAAATGTATAAACTGACGCGGTGAAAAAGTAGGTGATTGATGGAGGGTAAAGGTTAACTCCAGTAACACAGATTACTTTAAACTGTGACCATCCATAAGAGTGCCCATGATGTCATCATACTCAAGTTGAGTGACAAGGAGGTGTCAAATTACCTTTTTCCCCCTAAACTGATGAGCAATAAATTTGCAACGTAATCTGTTTTTTTTTTAATCAAAGGAAGACCATGATCAAAAACTACACCAGACTTTGGTGGTTTGCTTTATAAACTCACTCCATATTCACAGACTATGTCGTTCTCTGTTAGGTCTGCCTAAGGATAACACATCCAATTATGCCCCATACCAAGAGAGTGAAAAAGTAAGAGACTACAGGAGCAAGAGACAGAGACGGACAGACAGACAGAGACAGAGAGGAGACAGAGAGACAGCGAGAGCCTATGAACCTATGATGTCAAAAACTCAATGTACACAGACAACAAATATGCTGTCAAAATAGACAAAAAACTTATAGACTCCTTTCTCCAAAGCTGGGGTATTAGACAGGGGTGCAGACTGAGTCCACCCCTCTTTGACACACACACAGACACACACACACATATATATGTATACGTATATATCAATGAGCTGGCGAGGGCATAACAACAGTTTGCAATGCTTGGCATCGGCCTAGCAGACACAGAGGTCAAATGCCTACTGTTTGCAGATGACATGGTGCTGCTGTCTCCAACCAAAGGAGAGCCACGACAGCGCCTTGATCTCCTGTACCAATCTTCCCAGACCTGGGCCTTGACAGTGAGTCTGACCTAGACAAAAAAAAAATATGATAGTCCAGGAAAGACACAGCCTCCACAACCATAAATATAAATTCCTTCTAGATTCACCTGCTCTAGATAATTTAGCACTTTGGGTGTCTAGATAAAGCGCTATACCCATCCATCCTTTATCCAAACCGCTAATCCTGCTCTCAGGTTCGCCGGGATGCTGGAGCCTATCCCAGCAGTCATTGGGAGGCAGGCGGGGAGAGACACCCTTGACAGGCCGGCAGGCCATCACACAGAGCCGACATGCACACACACACGCACAAACACACACACGCACACACACACATCTCTCATATTCCTGACTGTTTTGGTGAACGCCGCTCGTGTTCTCCTGTTTTTCATCACTCTTGTTTGTGTGGCTCTTCTCACCACTGACACTGGTCTGACCTTTCTGTTCATCAGCAACACCATCCTTGCTGTTTGAGCCTCTTTCATTAGTTTTAGTTTCTTTCTGTTCTCCTAACGTTGCCTCCTCGACTGCCTCAGGAGACCCAGATGGGTTTTTCTGGACAAGCCCCGATCAGATGTCCCTCCTCACCACAACCAAAACATGTTGCGGTCTCTGATGTCGCAGACAGAATGCAATCAGACTCATCAATTCTTAACTTGAACGCCAGATTCAGTTCCTCACCCCTGTTACTAAGAATCACGTAAAAAAAAAAATCTTATTTGAGAAACAACACACTGCAGCTGGGGCGATTTACACCCTGACAATATTTTTTTCATTGGCATTTTTTCCTTCTTTCTGTATCTTAACAATTCTTTCACCAGTATCGCATCGCTAATAAACGGGGCACATTAGTTACCTCCGGCTCAGTCGGGCGTCGCCACAGACGCAATTGGCTGTGTCTGTGGGTGGGGAGCCAGATGTGGGTATGTGTCCTGGTCGCTGCACTAGCGCCTCCTCTGTTCAGTAGGGGCGCATGTTCGGGGGGGGGGGCGGACTGGGGGGAACTCCTCACTGTCAGGTGAAAAGAAGCAGCTGGTGACTCCACATATATGGGAGGAGGCATGTGGTAGTCTGCAGCCCTCCTCGGGATCGGCAGAGGGGGTGGAGCAGCGACCGGCTCGAAAAAGTGGGGTAATTGGCCGGATACAATTGGGGAGAAAAGGGGGGGAAAATACAAAATAATATTTAAAAAAGAAAATAAACCCATCTACACTCACTGGCCACTTTATTAGGTACACCTTGCTAGTACCGGGTTGGACCCCCTTTTGCCTTCAGAACTGCCTTAATCCTTCGTGGCATAGATTCAACAAGGTACTGGAAACATTCCTCAGAGAGTTTGGTCCATATTGACATGATAGCATCAGGCAGTTGCTGCAGATTTGTCGGCTGCACATCCATGATGCGAATCTCCCGGTCCACCACATCCAAAGGTGCTCTATTGGATTGAGATCTGGTGACTGTGGAGGCCATTTGAGTACAGTGAACTCATTGTCATGTTCAAGAAACCAGTCTGAGATGATTCGAGCTTTATGACATGGCGCGTCATCCTGCTGGAAGTAGCCATCAGAAGATGGGAACACTGTGGTCATAAAGGGATGGACATGGTCAGCAACAATACTCAGGTAGGCTGTGGCGTTGACACGATGCTCAATTGGTACTAAGGGGCCCAAAGTGTGCCAAGAAAATATCCCCCACACCATTACACCACCAGCCTGAACCGTTGATACAAGGCAGGATGGATCCATGCTTTCATGTTGTTGACGCCAAATTCTGACCCTACCATCCGAATGTCGCAGCAGAAATCGAGACTCATCAGACCAGGCAACGTTTTTCCAATCTTCTATTGTCCAATTTTGGTGAGCCTGTGCGAATTGTAGCCTCGGTTTCCTGTTCTTAGCTGACAGGAGTGGCACCCGGTGTGGTCTTCTGCTGCTGTAGCCCATCTGCCTCAAGGTTCGACGTGTTGTGCGTTCAGAGATGCTCTTCTGCATACGTCGGTTGTAATGAGTGGTTATTGAGTTATTGTTGCCTTTCTATCAGCTCGAACCAGTCTGGCCATTCTCCTCTGACCTCTGGCATCAACAAGGCATTTTCGCCCACAGAACTGCCGCTCACCGGATATTTTCTCTTTTTCTGACCATTCTCTGTAAACCCTAGAGATGGTTGTGCGTGAAAATCCCAGTAGATCAGCAGTTTCTGAAATACTCAGACCAGCCCGTCTGGCACCAACAACCATGCCACGTTCAAAGTCACTTAAATCACCTTTCTTCCCCATTCTGATGCTCGGTTTGAACTGCAGCAGATCGTCTTGACCATGTCTACCTGCCTAAATGCATTGAGTTGCTGCCATGTGATTGGCTGATTAGAAATTTGCGTTAACGAGCAGTTGGACAGGTGTGCCTAATAAAGTGGCCGGTGAGTGTATATGCACACCAAACAACCAAACACAGTAAAACATCTAAAACAAACCACTAATACTATGCACTATTTACAGCATTTACAGAAAAAGCTAGAAAATCCACTCACAAACGCTCTCTCACTCTCAGAGAGAGAGAGAGAGAGAGAGAGAGAGAGAGAGAGAGAGAGAGAGAGAGAGAGAGAGAGAGAGAGAGAGAGAGAGTACAGGAAAATACTGTTTTCTCTGTAAAGTACCAGTTACACCGAAGTGGTTCAGTTCAATTTGGCGAAGTAGACCATCAGTACTTCCCTGATGTGCATATTAGGAGCGGTGAAATTTCCATTTAGAAATACCATATTTCAATGTCTCCCACATTTTGTCATGCTCTGTCCCACCTGCAGATTTATTTTTGTCCTTTTGTGCATTAAAATGAACCCATCCAAAAGTGAAATATTAGCAATCCTCTCCATATTGATCATTCATCCTGTACTCCCATTTTCAGTCTTCGATCACGGCCTGCTAATAAACACACGGAACTGACGAGACATGTCAACCTTACGTGTTATGTTCGTTAATTTGGAATATAAACCATTGCATTGTTTGCACTGCCTCAAAAAATATGAAAATATTTTTTCACATTTAAATTCTGTCTCCAAACAACTTGTGTTTAATGTAGACATCCCTTTACCCACCATTCCCTATGCTGAAAACCACGACCATTATCTGATTCCTTTATCTGCTACCGTTTTCATAGCAACAACCATTAAACACTGCAAAAATAAAATAAAATAAATATAAATATAAATATATATATATATATATATATATATATATATATATATATATGGATATATCTCAAAGGATTTAATATTGTTTTGCATTTCATAGTTCTAATTCCGGGATATTGCTGGTAAATGTGTCTTATCCCACTGGCTGATGTTATCACTCGTTTCAAGAAAGTGTATCTGTTTCATGATAACTGGACTTGTTTCAAGAAACTCACTCTGAAAAAATAAAGATTATGTAAAATCACGTTTCTTATTATAAGATTTATTTTTCTGTCCCACGAAAAGCCCTTATAGCAAGTGCTATAACACGAGTATTAATATCTGCCAGTGGCGTTAGACAACCTTACCAGCAATGCCTTGAAATAAACTTTATGACGTCATAGCGTTAGAGTGTTTTTAAATCAGATAAGATGCCTTGATACGCTTCCCTTTTTGCAGTGGATGTATTGACATTCTGCAATTGCTCTTAAAAACGTCAAGTAAAGTCAGTTTTATTTTTGTAGGCCATTACCACAAAATCTATCTAGCTAGCTAGCTAGCTAGCTAGATAGATAGATAGACCTTTACCAACATCTATCTAGCTAGCTAGCTTCTACCAGCTTGTTCTGACATATCTGCTCGACTGACACAGCGACGTAACCTCTTCACACACAAAGCTGCCTGCCTTCTCCCTCACTTGGCTGCTGTGCTGACGACTGAAAACCTGACATACTTATGTGTGACGTCATTTTTCACCGAGGAAGTCCTACACAACACAGTGACCACTGAGCTACAGCATTTCTGCTCTGGATATTTGTGGACAAGCTGTTGTTGCACACACACCAGCGATAGAAATGATCAGAAAAGGACATTTGTTCTAAAACTTCAGGATCTTAACTTCACCTGAGCGAAGGGGGGCGCTGTAGAGGGAGCAAGGGAGAGAAATATGCACGGATTGCGACATGTAGAGTTATTGAGTTGGAGAGAGACAGACGAGGGCAGACCAGGGCGTGCACCGTTGCATAACTGGAAGAATGTTCTAGTACAGGAGCGGAGGGAGAGGAGGGATAAAAGAGGAATGGATAGAGAAAAAAAAACACAAGAGAGGAGAAAAGACATTAAAATATGGGAAATGAGAAGAGGAAAGTGACAAGAAGAGGAGGGAAGATGAGAAGCATGACAGAGAGAGAGGGGGGGGGAGTCCTGATGCTGGAAAGAAAAACAAGAAACAGACAGGGAGAGGGAAGAGAGGATCGTTCTAGAAGGAATGTGCTGCTGAGATGTTTGATGACAGCAAAGTTTGTGTCAGGTCTCCAAAGGTTCACATAGTATATACTCAACAAAAACACACATATAGACACAAGCAGATGTGGACCTCTCTCTCTCTCTCTCTCTCTCTCTCTCTCTCTCTCTCTCTCTCTCTCTCTCTCTCTCTCTCTCTCTCTCTCTCTCACACACACACACACACACACACACAAACATGTTGAATGATATGACTGCATGTCTCAACCAGTGTGTGTGTGTGTGTGTGTGTGTGTGTGTGTGTGTGTGTGTGTCAGTTACTGGGATAACAGCCAGGTTAGGAGATCAGCCACCTGCATAAACACGGATGAAAAACCCTTTCAAAGTGTCTCCTGGTACACACACACACACACACACACAACATTTAAACTAGAACGACCAAGATGGTCATTACGACCGTTTTGGATTTTCAAAGTTTAATAACTTTGTGGAAAAAAATACAGACCTACCGCTCCTGTAATTCCCCTAAAATTTGCATATATATTTGCATTTAAAATTAGTTTTAGATCAATTGCACACAAAAAAAGTCACAATAAAATCGCCCTTACATGACCATGAGCGGTCAAAATGGCTTGCTATTCGAGTTCGACCATGTGTCTCTGAAGTTTAAATGGCTTAAAAACAGAATTATAACTGTTAAAATGTTCATTTCGGCGTCAGTCATGCTAACAGACATGCTGACGCGCCTAGCAGACGTACTAACACATGTAATGCGTTGACATCTCTGTTGGGTATTTATCTTGACAGAATATAGAGTTTGAAAACCGGCCGTCATTTTGACCGCCCGTGGTCGTTTCAGGTCAGGCTGTTGTCATTCCCCGGTCGTAGTAAAACGTACGCAAAGTCAGGCACTACAATTCGTATGTAACCCACGTAATCGTGGGCCAGGCCGTGATCACGTGACCTAAGCGCTGGCTGTCGTGGAAACCAAAAAAATGGCGGACGTTTCTCGGTGGAAAATGCAGCGTTTCAAGATAGTTTGGTCATTGAAGGGGGGTTTGATAACCCTGACCCCCCCCCCTCACCCCAACCCTTCCGTAAAAACTGGTTAACGTTATCTGTAAAACAGAAAAGCATTATTTTGTAACCGGTTATTTTCTTGCCCAGTGCGGGATTCGATACTGCACCACAAGGAGACATCACTAACCGCTCGGCTAAAGGGTCAGTCTCCTTAGCTAGGGGCTAACGTGTCTTATTAGTAGTTTACAGTCGTTACCCTCTCCCGGAAGCGCGTCCTCACGCTTTGTTATTCCCGCGCTCCGAAGAGACTTCTGAGGATCTGCACACTCGACTCTTTGGCTGTGTTTCCTCCTGCAACTCCTATGTCGTGATTCCTGAGTCTAATTCTGTGTCTCTCTCCTCCCGTCCTCCCAGAACCCCGGTGCCGGTGCTTCTCGGGCTCCGTCTTCCTCGCGTCCCTTGTATTCCTCGGACACCTCCCTTGTGCTCCCACGCTGCCTCCCGCAGAACCCCTACTCCTGGACTTGCGCTTCACCAACACGCACAAACACCCTCCAGTCATTTACAGTCCTGCACACACGCACCACACTCGCCCTGCACACTAACGCATAGTCTTTTACACACCCCACATCCGGGACTCTAGTTGCACCATACACATCCCGCATTTCCCTTCCCTGAATAAGAACAAACGTGCCTACGGGCTTGACCCTGCCGGACCCCTGCACTGGTTCCTTTCCGACGTACAACACCGTCAAGCTTTCAAACACACAACACAATGCTGAAACGGTGTGCCTATGGGGTCTGCAGATCGGATATGTGAAAAGTTTGGAGGGGGTGTCATTTTCTTTCCCTTCCCGAAACCCAGAACGCAAGAAGCGCAATGTGGGCAATAGATTTGGCAGTATAGCAGACCCCCATGGCCAGCTGAATCCACCCAGAATCAACACCAATACCTGTCTGCTCCAAGCTAAGCTAGCTACTAGCTATTATTGCTAGCCAATACAGCTAACGTATTATTACTGTTACTTTTACCCACACAATGCGCTGATTTCTTCCTTCATGTTCTGGTGTTTTCCGGCTACTTCCTGGATAGTTCTGAAATGCTTGACGGGCATAGCAACAGTAACTAAGGGGGGCGGGGCTTTGCGAAAGGTCAATTGTATAGAAGCAGTGGGCAGCTGCAGCACCCGGGGACCAACTCCAAATGCCTTGCTCAGTGGCACAGACATGAGTATTAACCCTTAAATTAAGGTCTTTTTGCATGAAGTAGCGCAGAGCCCGTTCGGGTGTAATCCCCCCTCTGACCACAGTGTGGGTGGCAATGGCAGAGTGGCGCTATTCGTCCGGTCGCCAAGAAAAGAAGGTCTGTCTGTTAGTCTGTATGACTTTCTTCAATTTTCCCGCTCATCCAAACAACTTTACGCTCGATGCTGCGCAGCTTTTGTCTTCAGCAACCCCCCCCCCAAGTGTGAAATGACCGGATGAACTGTTGTCGAGAAAACTGAAGGACGGACAGACAGACAGAGATTCCATCCATTTTAGTTAGAGGAGACCAGGGAATCGGTGGATCAAACTTATTTTGCGCAAGAGCCTTTCAATATGCAGGATATATTGGGTGGAGATTATGGAAATAACGACCAAATGCTGTTTATCTGGTGATGTTTATATCAGAGCTGCTGGTAAATAAGAAATTACTGACTGCACGTGTTGTTTAAAGCTGCAATCTATGACATGTGTCCTTTAATAAATTATTATGCTATCCATCTAGACCAGGGGTCCCCAATTACTTTTCATAGCGGGCCACTTTTAGGGCCACTTTTAAAACCACGGGCCACTCAACCTCCAGCAGCACGTTGTTCGTTAGTTTGTTTTGGTGTCGACACGTTGCAGGTATTATAATTTAAACAGAGATTTTTCATCTATTTTTCGATATATTACTAGTCTTACTTTTACTAAGAAATAATTTTTTTTTTTTTGGTAGGGAAATAAAAAAAATCTTCCTTCTGGCATTTCTCCAAAAATTCTCGCGGACCATAAATCAACCCGTCACGGGCCGGACGTGGCCCGCGGGCCGCCTATTGGGGACCCCTGATCTAGACTAGCGCATGTGGTCAGGTCCCATAATCCTACAAGTCACCTTTACTACGGTTGGAGACACTCGCCAACATGGGGATCGCCGGTTCGAATCCCCCTGTTACCTCCGGCTTGGTCGGGGCGCCCCTACAGACACAATTGACCGAGTCTGCGGGTGGGAAGCTGGATATGGGTGTATGTCTTGGCCGCTGCACTAGCGCCTCCTCTGGTCGGTCGGGGCGCCTGAGAAGGGGAACTGGGGGGAATAGCGTGATCCTCCCACGTGCTACGTCCCCCTGGCGAAACTCCCCACTGTCAGGTGAAAAGAAGCGGCTGGCGACTCCACGCGTATGGGAGGAGGCATGTGGTAGTCTGCAGCCCTCCCCGGATCGGCAGAGGGGGTGCAGCAACAACCGGGAATCTCAGAAGAGTGGGGTAATTGGCTAGGTGCAATTGGGGAGAAAGGGAGGGGGGGTGTACATTCAACGCAGCCCTCGCTCACTGTTTAAAATGAAGGTATGTTTTATTTATTTATTTATTTATTTATTTATTTATTTATTTATCATTTGTGCGTTAGGAAAGGTTAGGCGTACTGTTGGGTCTAAGATGTTACGCAGCCACCTGCCACTACTGGGCGGGAGGGGGTGGGGCTGCACCCACCACTAGCGGGAGCTGCCGCCCCCGCCCCCCTCCCTTCCCGCGCTAATGGTTACAATGGCCACGAGTACTATTCCCAGAGGGCTGGGGAACTGCTGAATTCGCAGCGTTGTAAGATCAAAGGAGGCTGAATCCAGTTCAGCTGGATACAATGTTGATCTCTGTTAATAAACGTTGTATCCAGGTGAATCCAGTTCAGCTGGATACAATGTTGATCTCTGTTAATAAACGTTGTATCCAGATGAACTGATCCAGCCTTCTTTGATCGTCTACCTGGATTACTGAGCATGCGTCAAGACGGCCTTATAAGATCTTACAAGACGGCCTATTGAAGGGGGGCTCTTTACAATATCAAGGGGGCCAGCCTGGTGTAACCCCTCGACTGGCTCATCTGAACCGAGGAAACGGGTCTGCTTCCTGTCTGCAGCCGGGCCGGGTTCACAGGTTTATACACCCTCGTGCATAAAAGCTTCATTGGCTGTCAGAGAGCAAGAAAAAGAAATAAAACAAATGAGTGCAGAGAAAGGAGATAAAAAAAGAGAGGGAGATAAAATGCCTTTAAACCAATACCAGATTTCCCATAAAGCCTTGTTTCTACCGTGACCCGCCGACCCCAGCCTTATCCCCGACTCCGAGAGTAAAACCGAAGCATCTCTTAATGCACTCACACGCACACACACGCACACACACACACGCACGCACACGCAGACACATGCACACACACGCACACGCACACACGCACGCGCACACACGCACAGACCCCCGTTGTAAAACTTGAGTGCTGCACGGCTGCTGTGTGGAGTGACGGTGGGAAACACACGACTTTTGACCCCCCGCGCAGTCACGGTTAGGGCAGCGGAGACCTCAGAGGGAAGGGGCGCTATGAACATGATCGGCAGTGACAGCTCACTTCCTCCCCAGACAGGAAGTCAGGCAGGTAACCGGTGTAAACTGCCAGTAAGTGTGAAACCAACATTATCGCCTCCCGTCAGAAAGGCGGTGGGAGCTGACGGAGATCGGAGGCCCATATTCCGCTTCATATCAGAGATAAGGGAAAGGCTCACCGGTCACAGGTTACACTTGTAAGCCTTTAACAACGGTTTCCTTTTGGTACCTCCGTTGTTCAACCGGTAGGGCTGAAATGTGCCCACTTTTCCAACAGCCCTGGTTCAACCCCCCTCCAAGTAGTTGGTGGACTAACCATGGCCTCATAACAACCGATTCCAAGCAAAACATTTCTGAAAGCCAGAACCGCCCCCCCCAAAGTGAAACACTGCGTACATCGTCAGTTTGAGAGGGAATTTTACTACTCACCCTGGAGCGAATTCGAGAGGGTAACGCAACCACAGAAACTGCCGCGGCCGGGGGGCGAACCCGTATCGCCCGCGCCGCAGAGCGCATCGCTATCCGCTCCGCTAAAGGGCCAGACCCGCCGGTCAGCGTGTCTACTTATCTATGCACGTTACAATCCCATAAAGTGGCCGCACGGTGGCGCAGTCGTTAGCGCAATCGCCTCAAAGCAAGAAGGTCCTGGGTTCGAGCCCCGGGGTAGTCCAACCTTGGGGGTCGTCCTCTGTGTGGAGTTTGCATGTTCCCACAGTCCAAAGACATGGAGGTCAGGTGACTCGACCGTAATAAATTGTCCCTAGATGCGTGTGTGTGTGCGCGTGTGTGCGCGTGTGTGCGCGTGTGTGTGTGTGTGATGGACTGGCGGCCTGTCCAGAGTGTCTCCCCGCCTGCCCCTCAGGGACTGCCGGAATAGGCTCCGGCATCCCCACGACTCGTGGCAGGATAAGCAGCCTGGATAATGGATGGATCCCATGAAGCGTCTTCGAATGACGTCATCACACCCCCTTCCCTTTACATCCAACCAGTTTCAGCAGCTTTTGGAACCGTGTACCTTTCATCCTGACTGTCTTCTTGTGTGTTTCGTACTGTTTTGTGATTTTTCTCCGGTCCCTTAAAGTGGCACATCTGCCAGAGACAACATGGCGGAACAGGTTGCGAGCTGACTAAGACGACGCTGCTTGGCTTTGTTCTGGCTTCTAACCCTGCAAAGTGGGAGCGCTTTAAATCTCCATGGTAACAGTGACGTGTCTGATTGGTGGAGCTCACTTCAGGATTGTGGGTGGTGTAGTACGTTTCACCAATAATTAAGGAACGAAACACGATTTCTTAAAAAACAAATATGAGACTGACACGTGGCTTTTAGCTCGTGGTCTACCCTGCGCGAGTCCGGTCTCCAGGGCGCGTCCTGAAGGTCCCGGCCAAGCAAGAGAGAACGTTTCTATTGTAACGTCTTCATTTATTTACGTTTTAATGGATATCAACCTCCTCTGAGATCAATAAAGTGGAATCTCTGTTGGTAGTGTGATACACATGCAGGCATCCTTCACTATAAGATCCATCCATCCATCATCCATCCATCATCCATCCATACATCATCCATCCATCCATCCATCGTCCATCATCCATCCATCCATCGTCCATCATCCAAACCGCTTATCCTGCTCTCACGCTGCTGGAGCCTATCCCAGCAGTCATTGGGCAGCAGGCGGGGAGACACCCTGGACAGGCCATCTTATAGGGTCAACACACACGCATGCGCACGCGCACGCATCACCTGACCTACATGTCTTTGGGAGGAAACCGGAACCCCCGGAGGAAACCCACGCAGACACGGGGAGAACATGCAAACTCCACACAGAGGACGACCCGGGACGACCCACCAAGGTTGGACTACCCCGGGGCTCGAACCCAGGACCTTCTTGCTGTGAGGCGACCGCGCTAACCACTGCGCCACCGTGCCGCCCTCATGACAGGATGTTAAAGTAAAGTCATATATATTTTATTAAATATTATTTTTTCAGCATTTTGTGCTTTAATTTTAACAGGGACAGTAGAGAGACAGGGCATGACATGCCGCAAAGGGCCAGGACCGGATTCGAACCCAGGCCTCTGTGGTAGGGACTAAACCTTATGTGGTACCTCTCTACCAGATGAGCCACAGGAGCGCCCCCTTTTTGTTTGTTTTTGTTTGTTTGTTTTTTTAACAGCATTAGTCTTTTTTTTTTACATCATTCATATCAGTCATGACGTCATTTATTCAGTAGATTTTGGACACGGGACCCCCACTGGAGTCAGCTAAACAACGGTGCCTTATGGGACACCTGAACAGGGGTCTTTAACCCCCCGCCCCCTCCCCAGTGTCTCAGCCAGACTGTGCCCATGACTGTCCCTTATCTATGACGTCTCTGTTGTGCTGGCCGGCTGGTTTATGGGTGTTTACCGCTGCTTCCGGTGATGACAGGCTGCTACTTCCTGCAGGGTGAACCAGGAAGTGTAGCTCAGCAGTGTCCTCCACCATCTACCATAGTGCGTGTTTCAGGTCTCCTTCGTCCTTCAGTCTATTTCGGGTATCATCCTTTAAAGCTCGGCTGGGAGAAGCTCCACCAAGTAGCACGTTTTTGTAAAACCAAACTTCTCTTGCAAATTAAAAAACAAAATAAAAAAACAACCTTGAAACCTTTTCATCACAAGAAATAGCAAATGATTTGCCAGACCGGTGTTATCGCCTGCCCCCCAGCGGACGGGGGGGGGATTGGCCAGCATCATGAATTTTTGCTGGAGCCGTCGAAGGGATTCAAGATTTGCTAACCTCACCCCACACCCCATGATACCCCCTGAGTCCAATCAGACAGCCCCTAAGGTATCCCCCCACCCCCACCCTCACTCCCCCACCCACCTACACACACACAAACAGTAGACACTACAGCTTTAACAAGACTCCAACAATTAGACCGTCCACACGTATTTAGAGACCAGTGCTCTGCGGTCTGCGGCAGCCGCGTGATCTGGACGGCCAGGCACGTGCTTAATTAGGCCGCGCGGAGCAGCCAAGTATGACGTATTTTGAGAAGCACTCTGCGCTAATTAGCGAGGTCTTGTCCTGTCCGTCAACTGAATCGTAGTGCAGGACGGAGAGAGGAAAAAGCCGGAGCCGGGAATCTCCTCGGACTCCTGCTCCTCCTCCCCCCTCCAGACACCCTCTCCGTCCAGGAGGAGAAGGAAAACCAGGGGAGGATTTGACGGTGGGTGAATCTGATTCATCTTTATCATCGAAATATGTGCTGTTTTCCTGACTCATCTCAAGGCCACAGAAACGGAAAAACTAAATCTATTGTTGATTATAGACGATTATCTCTTTGATTTTGTTTCGATTTTTCTTATTTCATCAGCAATCAGCAACGTGTGACCCCTGACCTTACTATTATACTTGTATATATCTGCTGTGTCCTATCGCTGTACAGCGATAGGACACAGCAGATATACACAAGTATGACAGTAAACACCAGCCTGAGAGTATTAAAATCACACAGATAGATCATCTTGTGTCAGAAAACTCTTTACTCATCAGGGACTCATTATGGAGGATTAATGTTCATGAGTTCAGAGTATTTGTGACGATGGGGGGACGACGGCGGTGCGAATCCATGCTCGCAGCGGCCTCTCCCAGTACCAGGGTGGGAAGATGGCGGCGAGAAATGATGTTTGCGGCGGCCTCACCCAGTGCCGTCCACGCAGTGTCTTTGTCCACATCCGCGTCTGACTTTGTCTTCATCCGATGGCTGGGAGAGCTGGAGCCGGATCAGCTGGGGGAGCCTGGTCTGTTGCGTCCTGTGGGCCCAGGGACCACGGCCCTGCCTGGAGCTGTGCCCAAGGAGGACACATCGAGGGCGGTCTGACAGGACGCAGAAGTGGGGCAGGCTAAGCTAACTGCTAGCCCATGCAGACCGGAAGTTCCGATCGTCCTGTGTTTTTGTGTTGTATTGCCGTCTAGTATAGTAACTAAGATCGCTATTGGCAGCACGACCGCTAGAGGTCGCTTAACTTTAAAGCGTAACTACTACTACTACTACTTCTACTATTGCTACTACTACTTTCAGCTGCTCCCGTTAGGGAGCGCCACAGCGGATCATCCGTCTCCATCTCTTCCTGTCCTCTGCATCTTCCTCTGTCCTCCCTCACCACATCCATAAACCTCCTCTTTGGCCTTCCTCTTCTCCTCTTCCCTGGCAGCTCCATATCCAGCATCCTTCTCCCAGTATACCCAGCATCTCTCCTCCACACATGTCCAAACCATCTCCATCTTGTCTCTCTTGCTTTGTCTCCAAACCGTCCAACCTGAGCTGTCCCTCTAATATACTCGTTCCTAATCCTGTCCTTCTTCATCACTCCCAGTGAAAATCTTATCATCTTCATCTCTGCCACCTCCACCTCCACCTCCACCTCCTGTGTTCATCAGTGCCACTGTCTCCAAACCATACAACATAGCTGGTCTCACAACCATCTTGTAAACCTTCCCTTTAACTCTTGCTGGTACCCTTCTGTCACAAATCACTGCTGACACTCTTCTCTACCCACTCCACCCTGCCCGCACTCTCTTCTCCACCTCTCTTCCGCACTCCCCGTTACATTGGACAGTTGGCCCCAAGCATTTAACTTTAAAACGTAACTAATACAAACGACTCATGGGGTCGTTTTTTTAAACAACTGATCATCAGGTTGTTTTATGTTGTTTTAAGTCTAAAAGCGCTTACTCCAAAACGACAGGGGGCGCTGTTTGAAAGAACGCGTCCTTGTCACGTGTCTGCGGGACTGGTGGGAGGCGGCGTCTGTTGTGTTACGCTGCGCGCGAGCCGTTCTCCGGGAAACTCATTACCGCGCGGTGAAGTCACGGCGCGCTCACGCTGTGCGCCAATCTGAATATCAAACGCGTGCTGGGAGCGTGCTGGGAGCGTGCCGTGGCCCAGCACGTCTCCGAGACCAGATACACAGGCGCGTGTCTGCGGCTTTCTGATTGAGTTTGTGTAATTGTGTTTGCTTGTTTGTGTGTGTGTGTGTGTGTGTGTTACATATCAATAAACCGTGAAATCTACAATACCTGCCATCAAACAAACAGCCTCATTTGATGTGCGCGCGCGTGTGTGCGTGTGCGTGCGTGAGTGCGCGCGCGTGCGTGTGTGTCAAGAAAACGAGACTGCCCTCCACCAAAACAACACTCCACAGGCCGTTTGTACAAGCAGCTCATTACGGCTTATAGTTACGTTATGAAGTTAAGCGACCTCTAGCGGCCGTGCTGCCAATAGCAGTCTTAGTCACTATACTAGACGGTGAAACGACACAAAAACGCCCTGACTACATGTCCTATTGTTCTCATCACTGTCTACTGAAAAAACCCACAATGCACAGAGGCGAAAAGTATCTGGGGCGTATCAGCTGCCGCCGGTAGGGGGCGCTAATTTAGGAAACGCTCCTGTGGGTCGTATAAGAGGGTATACGGCCTATATGGGGTCGTACGCGTTGGAGGACTTGCAGACAAAACAGGAGTTACGGACTCCCTGTTTGATCTGATGGTGTGTTGTTTGTGTGTGTACAGTTTATTTTGTGGTGGTTCGTTAAATGTTTGTCGCACCTTTGATTGCGTCTTCTCTCATCAAGCCAAATAGGCCCCCGCAACATGGCACAAATCCGATTTAAATGCATTGTAAGTGAAATCTCAGCAGGCTGCCAGGAATCTATTCTCCAGACAAACTCAGACGCTGTTTTGAAGTGCGGTGCAATAAAAAAAAACACACACACACACAAAGTAATTGTCACGGGGGTGCAGGGATGGACAACCCGAATGCAGATGCAGAAACGGATGAACAAAAAAGGTTTTAAACATGAAGGGCAACAGGCACACGCAAGGGAAGATGACAGGTTACCCTGGCAACCGGCAAAGTAAAAAGCAGAAATCAAATACACAGAGACAAAACTGGAAAATTAAGGACATCTGTGGGGAGAATGGGTAAGCGAGGAAAACTGGACTGGACTCCGGGCTGGGATGACACGAGGCGCAGGAGGCAGGGCAGGAGCAAGGCAGCGGGGAAAGATGGTGAAATTCTCCCCCCCCTCCCCCCCCATGCACTTCAATGGAGTTTTGCTATTCGATATTTTAAAAATTACTTATGCTCTTTTTTGGGGTTTTAGCGACTTTTTGTTCTATTCAACTGCAGCGTTATAGGCTTTTGTGGCCACACGGTGGCGCAGTGGTTAGCGCGGGCGCCTCACAGCAAGAATGTCCTGGGCTCAACAAGTCCTCCGACCCATACCACCACACAGGTCGTTTGTCCTCCAATACGACCCACAGGAGCGTTTCCCTAACTAGCGCCCCCTACCGGCGGCAGGAGGTATACCACAGATACTTTTCGCCTCTGGGCATTGTGGGATTTTACAACAATGTGAGAACAACAGAATATGTAGTCTAGTCTAGTATAGTAACTAAGACTGCTACTGGCAGCATGTTTACCTATGAGCAACGTCATAAGAGCTAACTTAACGCTAGCCAAAAGCTAGCAAGTCAGCTAGCGTGGACATTATAACCGCTATGTGACATTAAAGTTTGCCTTTATTAATATTCCTTCTCGCGATAGCTTATGGGAAGAGGTCTCTTATTGTGACAGGGAAAGTGACGTGTTATAATTACGGAGGACCGCGAGGAAGTGGCGCAGAGGGTGGCGCGGTCGTCTCACAGCAACAAGGTCCTGGGTTCGAGCCCCGGGGTAGTCCAACCTTGGGAGGGTCGTCCCGGGTCGTCCTCTGTGTGGAGTTTGCATGTTCTCCCCGTGTCTGCGTGGGTTTCCTCCGGGTGATCCGGGTTACTCCCACAGTCCAGAGACATGTAGGTCTACATTGTCCCTAGGTATGAATGTGTGTGTGTATGTGTGTGTGTGTGTGTGTGTGTGTGTGTGTGTGTGTGTGTGTGTGTGTGTGTGTGTGTGTCTCGGCCCTGTGATGGACTGGTGGCCTGTCCAGGGTGTCTACCCGCCTGCCGCCCCATGACTGCTGGGATAGGCTCCATCCTCCCTGAGAGCAGGATAAGCGGAATGGATGGATGGATGATCCCGCTATTGCTTTTGGGCTATCTGTGCCATGCTCGCTTAAAAAAAAAATCATAATAAGAAAGTCTGCATGTCCATTAAGATATGTATTAGCGGGGCAGGTGATAGCGGATGTATTAAGATGTGTATTAGCGGTGCAGAGGATAGCGGATGGATATCTGGCGCGTGGCTAAATCGACTCCGCCGACGCACCGCTGCCTGCAGCAGCGGGCTGTGGAGAACGTGCGCAGACAACATCAGTGATTTACAGGCTGTTTACCACGCGGGCTCATCCCGCCGTCCGGATCACGGTAAGTCAGAGCCGCATCACAGGTTCGGGCCCTGCTTATCTGGGACCGTAATGGAACTTTGGGTTTCCTGCGTTTAGACGTGCCGTCGCTTCTGTCGAGGAAAACAACTTTGCTTTGCAGCGAAATGACTCCCTCCTTTTTATTTTTAAATTAGCCAGGCAGAGACGTGGGCCCTGGCTGCGTGATGAACGACGGTTAAATTCCACACACACACACACACACACACACGCACACATACACACACACATACACACACCCAACAAGCAGGAATGCACATTTAGAGACGTTAAGTAACTGTGCACACAAACACAACTATTCACAAGCGAGGTAATTGTTGTGCGTTGGAACAATGTTTCCAAGTGACGGCTCTTCGAAGTAGCTGCACACACGAGCACGCGCGTACACATACACGGACACGCGCAAATGCAGACAAACACAAATGCACGCTTGCACGCGCGCGCACACACACACAAACACCGACACACTCATATAAAAGAGACACAGATGCATGACTGTGCACAATGAAGATGGAAACACACCGGCGAAAGTACACAAAAAACACACACACAAACACGTGCACCACACACACACATATGCACACACAAACCAAACATACACACACGTGCAAACGCACACACATGCACGCACACACACCACACATAGGCGCACCACGCGCAAACACGTGCACACACACGTACATGCACGTGCGGACATGTAGACACACACAAACACCGACACACTCACATAAAAGAGACACACATGCATGACTGTGCACAATGAAGATGGAAACACACTGGCGAAAGTACACAAAAAACACACACACGCACACGCACACCACACACACATATGCACACACAAACCAAACATACACACAAGTGCAAACGCACACACATGCGTGCACACACACTACACACAGGCGCACCACGCACAAACACGTGCACACACACGTACATGCACGTGCGGACATGTAGACACACACAAACACCGACACACTCACATAAAAGAGACACACATGCATGACTGCGCACAATGAAGATGGAAACACACCGGCGAAAGTACACAAAAAACACACACACGCACACGCACACCACACACACACATGCACACACAAACCAAACATACACACACGTGCAAACGCACACACATGCACGCACACACACCACACACAGGCGCACCGCGCACAAACACGTGCACACACACGTACATGCACGTGCGGACATGTAGACACACACAAACACTGACACACTCACATAAAAGAGACACACATGCATGACTGTGCACAATGAAGATGGAAACACACTGGCGAAAGTACACAAAAACACACACACACGCACACGCACACCACACACACACATGCACACACAAACCAAACACACACACACACACACGTGCAAACGCACACACATGCACGCACACACACTACACACAGGCGCACCACGCACAAACACGTGCACACACACGTACATGCACGTGCGGACATGTGGACACACACAAACACCGACACACTCACATAAAAGAGACACACATGCATGACTGTGCACAATGAAGATGGAAACACACTGGCGAAAGTACACAAAAAAAACACACACGCACACGCACACCACACACACACATATGCACACACAAACCAAACACACACACACACGTGCAAACGCACACACATGCACGCACACACACTACACACAGGCGCACCACGCACAAACACGTGCACACACACGTACATGCACGTGCGGACATGTAGACACACACAAACACCGACACACTCACATAAAAGAGACACAGATGCATGACTGTGCACAATGAAGATGGAAACACACTGGCGAAAGTACACAAAACACACACACACACGCACACGCACACCACACACACACATATGCACACACAAACCAAACACACACACACACGTGCAAACGCACACACATGCACGCACACACACCACGCACAGGCGCACCACGCACAAACACGTGCACACACACGTACATGCACGTGCGGACATGTAGACACACACAAACACCGACACACTCACATAAAAGAGACACACATGCATGACTGTGCACAATGAAGATGGAAACACACTGGCGAAAGTACACAAAAAACACACACACACGCACACGCACACCACACACACACATATGCACACACAAACCAAACACACACACACGTGCAAACGCACACACGTGCACGCACACACACCACACACAGGCGCACCACGCACAAACACGTGCACACACACGTACATGCACGTGCGGACATGTAGACACACACATGCACGCACGTGCGGAAGCACACGTGCACAAACACCAACACACTCAAAATAGACACACGTGCATGACTGTGCACAATGAAGACAGACAGACTGATGGACACAGACACGTGGAAAAAACACAAACAACAAATGCACACACACTGGTGAAATTACACAAAACAAATACACGCACACACACACACACACACACAAACACACACACACACATACGCACACCACACACACACAAACACGTGCACACACACATACACAATGCACACATGCAGACACACAAACACACACATATGCACACGCGCATGCTCACAAACACCAACACACACAAAATAGTCAAACATGCATGACTGTGCACAATAAAGACAGACAGACACACACAGAAACTCAGATGGAAAAACACAAACAAATAAACACGTGCACGCCCACTGCTGAATGTACGCAAACCACACACACACACACACACACACACACGACATGCCTCCCTCTCACTGCAAACAGCCTGGAGAGACAGCGTGTCTCAGGTGGACGCGTAGGACCCACACCAGGCCAACTTACTGGTTCGGTTCGGTTTGACTTTGTGGACTTAAGTAGGACAGGTTCTCCTTTTACCGGCTCAGTAAACCTGAAAAACGTTTATAGGAAAACGCTTAAAGACAGGCTGAGGTAAACCCGGAGGGGATTTAAGTCACCTGCCACGTGACTATATTTCATTATTTCTGATTTCCAAAATCTAGAAACCGTTTTTGCTTTCGTTCCACAAGTCTTTCTCACCCTGCAACCCCCCCATAAAATCCACATTTAGGGGGTGAATCTCCCCCTTTTTCTCCCCAATTGTGCTTGGCCAACTGCCCCCCTCTGCCGAGCCGTCCCGGTCTCTGCTCCGCCCCCTCTGCTGATCCGGGGAGGGCTGCAGACTACCACATGCCTCCTCCCATACATGCGGAGTCACCAGCCGCTTCTTCTCACCTGACAGTGAGGAGTTTCACCAGGGGGGCGTAGCACGTGGGAGGATCAAGCTAGTCCCCCCCCTGACCGACCAGAGGAGGCGCTAGTGCACCGACCAGGGCACCTCCCCACATCCGGCTTCCCACCCGCAGTCACGGCCCATTGTGCTTGTAGGGACGCCCGACCAAGCCGGCGGTAACACGGAGATTCGAACCTGTGATCCCTGTGTTGGTAGGCAACGGAGCAGACCGCTATGCTACCCGGACGCCACCGACATGTTCACTTTTTTGAGACTAAACCTCACAAAAAAAAAATTAAAAAAATTCGGCATATCAGAATCGACTGTTTGGTGCTGAGAAACTCCCCGCGTCGCAGAATCGTTTGGCCGAACTTCCGCACAGCCAGATGGGAAAATCCCCTCAGCCTCCTTCATCCACCACACGGCTCCTTCTCCGACAGATCCAACCGCTCCTACAGTCATACATATCCCCATGCTGTACGCCATGTGGTGTGGTATGGGGTGGGGGCGGGGGCGCAGTGGTTAGCGCGGTCGCCTCACAGCAACAAGGTCCTGGGTTCGAGCCCCGGGGTAGTCCAACCTTGGGGGTCGTCCCGGGTCGTCCTCTGTGTGGAGTTTGCATGTTCTCCCCGTGTCTGCGTGGGTTTCCTCCGGGTGCTCCGGTTTCCTCCCACAGTCCAAACACGTGTAGGTCAGGTGGATCGGCCTACGTGTCCTTAGGTGTGTGTGTGTGTGCGCGCGCACCCTGTAAAATGGACTAGTGACCTGTCCAGATGATCTCCTTGCCATCAGCCCAATGCATGCTGGGATAGACTGCAGTCCTCCATGACCCCGATCTGGACATTTTACAGATGCCCCAGTACATCCCGGCCATGACACCGGTAGAGATGTGGATTCAGCTACACCCGTGGCCTTCCGGGGTACACAAGCCTGTGGCAGCTAGCAGCGCTGGTGGAGCAGGGGAAAACCTGTTTGTGGCAGAGCAAAATGAAACCCTCTTAGCCTGACGGAAGGCACAACGTGTTGCTTTTCGGCGGGCTCCCCGTTTTGAGAGACGCGCCGTGGTCTTTGAAGCCTCGGGGGATTTGCCCCCAGGTGAGCAGATCCAGCAAGGCGTTCAGCTTCCCAGCGCTGCAGAAGTCAGTCAAGGTGTTGGGAGCCATGTGGTTTCTTTTTTCCCGCCAAGGTTGGTTACCAGCACAGGCGGGTATACTGGGATGGTGGGCGTGGCGCATGCTCCATAATACTCCATGATGTGACGTCACTGTTTGACAACATGGATGTAAGGGTGGAAGTAATGGAGCAGATGATATTAGGCTAGAGAGAATTGTCTTGGCACGATGGCTTGCGGGTGCGTGTGGGCGCACCCACGGCTGTGGTCCTTCTCCTCCCGCCCATCAGCCGGTGCGCTGTCTGGGCGTCTTCCTGGCTTTGCCAAACACCCGGTTAGGATAACCACACTTCAGCCAGGGACTGTTTAGTGTGGGGTTTCTCCCCTTCCCCGGCCGCTGTGTGGGTGGGGACGTTGTCAGCTCGGTGGTGCAGCGTCCTGACGACTCCTAGTTTGTGCTCCAGTGGATGATGAGAGGCAGACCTTAAGTACTGATCAGTATGTGTTGGTTTACGGTAAACATCAACAGTCAAACGTCCCCCATCACCACGTGGTGTCCATGGAGAGGACATCAGAGCCCCCTTTTCCACTTCCTCCATATACAGGAAGGGCACTATAGGTGAGACTGGGGAACCCATAGCACACCCATACCTCTGCCTATAGTACTGCCCCCTGTATGTGAGGTACGCGGGCTGAAGACACAGCTTCAGGCGCAGACACACTTGGTCAGGGTTAAGGGTGGTGCTGTTGCTGAGGGTGGGGTCGTTTTGTAATTTCATACGGACCACCTCCACTGCTACATCAACAGGAACGCACGTGAAGAGAGACTTCGCATCATAAGAGACCATTGTTTCATCCTCCTCCATGATGATGTTCCTCACCTTATCCACAAAACCCACAATCCGTAGAGTTCTGAATGTGGTGTTCATTCCTGCCTACCAAGGACTAAGAATAGAAACTGAGAGACGCTATAGGACACTGAGTTACTCATACAAACAATAGGCTGTGATGACACTTCCTGTTTATGTATCCTAGGTAACCCATGCAGACTAGGAGGAGCCTCCCCTTGAAGTAATACTTGGGGTAGTATTGGTCGAGGATCAATGACCACACTGGGTTATAGAACTCAGGTTTAATCGTGGCTCAGTAGGCAGACGTAATAACCATACATGGTAGTGGTGTAACCATAATAACAGTCCGGGTAGTACATAACACCTAGTGTAGTTCCAGTGGATATACATGGCGTTATATCACTACACCCCTGGGTTTATGCCGCATTCGTTGATGCCCGGAAGTGGGAGGTGGGAAGATGGGGACACGTCATTACCGACGTCCCTGCGCCCGAGCTACCAGGCGGGGCAACGGAAGCTGCAGAGAGACTCCATCCGTATGGAAGAAGTCGAGTGGATCTCAATGACAGCTCGCTGGCAATGTCGTCATAGTCTCGTTGTTTTATCTCATCACGGTTCAGTTTTCTCCTCGTTATCGTTGCCAGCGAGCATTTTCAAGTTAGTGACCTTGTGATTAGCCGTCGGTTAACCTTTTAAAACCGCTAATAACAACTAATATTTAATTTTATATGTTTAACCAACTGTTGTATTGGGTAGCTTTATTGATCTAAAAGCATACCATGCCGAAAATCAAAATTAAGGGTGTTTTTAAAAGCATACAATCTTGTAAAGCTTGATAAAGATTAATATTATTTTACCATTGACACT